>UZAF01016999.1:0-25322 GCA_900617895.1 Haemonchus placei
GGGCATTCTCAAAAGTACAGTACACCAGAAAGGAAAAGACTGCCACGGCCGGCGTACTCGTTAAATATCCATTAATGACGTGAATGTTGCACAAGCCAACAGCATTATCACTTCGCAGGCCATAATTTTTCTGAGATAGCATAGGCGCAAAGTTTGTTTAAGTCTTGGGGCCATATTGCAAAAGCTAGTTAAGTACTATTGTGATTGGTACGACTTTGAGATGCGAGCCTATAGGTCGACCATCTAGGAGCATCAACCAACCAACATACTATCCCAACGAATCAGCCAAGCCGATGCTTTACCTGGGGAAACCAACAGGTCCTCCGAAGCAAATCATCCTTGTGTCAATGGTCGCTGAATCCTAAGCCTTACACAAGGCTATACACATTCCAGAACCACTTGGTAGCCAAAAGTAAACTAAATTCCGAGAGGGGAAAAGTGAAACAAGGATAAGAGCCACCGGTGTGAACCATACGAGATCCCTTGAGTTGCAGCCCCGTCCGGAAAAGCCACATCCTCCTCACCTTTCAGTTTGAAGGATTAATAATGAAAATGCGACATTTGATCGATCTGTCTCATTCGGGTGGTTAACTGCCGCTATAGGTCACATTCCCTACTAAAATTCATGCGCAAAAAGCTAATCCTCGAAGGTACTTGAACTCCCACTTAACCTTTCCCACACTGCACGATTCATTATGCTACCGGGACTCAAAAAAACCTACATGTGACCTAGGTGGCGCAACAGTAGACGAAATTCAAAGCTCCGGCGTCGAAAGAGGGTTTTTTGTGCCTCAGGGCCTGTAAGGAACTTCTTCGTCATCGGCTACCCTCCGAATCAGAGTCGAATTCGTTTGCATGGCTCATTCAGATCGGTGCAGACCGATTGTTCCTTGCCGGTAGCGTACAGTACTATTACCTTTTGTTTTTGTCTATTTTGAAATTGACTGATATTGAGCCACAACAAATCGAATACTTTACTTGCAAGACTAGCACACAAATGGGGAAAAACAAGTAATTTAGAAAAAACAACTGGCAAAATTCACTTGAAGCAGTACTTATACCCGTAGTACGACTAGAATACTGTAACTGTAGCAGCTATAGAAGGTGTTTCACCCTTTCAGCTAAATATCTAAACGAAATGGCGTCTTGTAGCGAACCGTAGACCTTCATCGAACCTTGCATGTAGGCTGTAACCGGTGACAACTGTTGCGTAATGATCTTCGAAAAAACAGCACGGCTCATCTCAAAAATGACGTCCGGGTTCGGCACAGGAGACCCTCGGGTACACGATCCAGGCGGATGCTTCAGATCAATAACTATCGGTTGTGTATCCGGGCAGCTAATCTGGAATACACTGCCGATAGCTTTTGTCAGTTGCTCATCGATCGCCATATTGATGACGGTGATCAGACGGTCTTCATCGATCTCTGGATTATCGTCGTTCGTTTGTTCGATATCGATCAACGTCTCGTTGGTGGCGTTCGATTCAGGGGATGGCCCTCCGGGATCCATTGGTTCTCCGGGCTTATCGGTTGAGGATTGACTTTTTACTGACCGGGCAAACTCCTCCACATGAGGAGCAATCACCTGAAATCAAAAAAATAGTTTTGACCGTCCAACAATTCTGACAATTCTTCACAAATGTACCTCCCACAATTTTGCTCCCGCATCAGATTTCACGACTGAGCTTAGAGCGGCCAGCCCCATGTTCTCGCCTTCCTGAAAAATGGTTGAATATTGATGGGGCCGAAAAATCATTTGAACTGGCTGCTATCCTTGCCTGCCAGTCAGGTCTCCAACAGAATCTCAAAAAAGGTGATTACTAGTATAGGCGGCTACTGCTGTGAGAACCAGAGCTCTTTTTGACTGATAGAATGCCTACGAGGGCCATTTTTAGAAATCGCCTTCTCCTGTTAAGTTTCAGCTGAATCTTAGCCTCTTCAATATGCTCCCCTGCTGATAGGCTCCTTAAGTGAGCAGCTAATATTCACTAATTTCTCTTGTGAACTACAAGTTTTCAAATTGGTATTCACAACAATTTTGGCACAGATGAAACAGAACTGGAACGTTAGCTAGCTCACTAGAATAGAAAGGCCTGTAAGACGACAGAAACGTAAACCAGTGAAACAGTGTTCTCATTTCACGCAAATCCCAGGAGAAAATATGGAACACAGCAAAGAATCAGATGTCTAGGTGAAAACATGCTACTCTCTGCCGGAGTTACTTTCTCTCTGAAATTTCGACCCTGTCATAGCTTTTCAACTGTCGATGTAGGTCTCGCTTGTTGAAACCTAACGTCCTTTTGAAGGCGGTATTGTCAGTGGAGCAGCATGGACGGCGACTTACTTGCTGCTGCCGTCATGCGCCACGTCCTCAGTCACAATGCTACGTCTCCACACTATTCCTCTTTGGGGTCTCCCTTTATAATATCTGTTTTGTTAAATTAGATGACCAACCTTCAAGATTTTAACGTCGGAAATTTCAACGTCTGTGATCTCCACTCCATAGGTAGCCGTGAAACTGCCAAGTTCGTCCTGAAATTGGAATTTCATGACGCAAAGCCACAAGAAGGGTCTACTCGTGGAAGTTTCGCTTACTTTGAGTGTAGCGGCGAGAATTCTCCGTTCATGACCGTTCGTAATTTCACATATTCGTCTTTTACTGATATAACGATAAAGCATAGTGTTTGCGAGAGTTCTCGTGGATGTGTTGCGGTCCTGAAAAGAAGAATTCCTATTGGGTAAGGAATCCTCGGAGGAGTTCGAAGAATGTAACAGTCGAATGTAAAAGTTAATATAAGCATCCCCCTCAAACCCCATCCCTTTTCCTGTCGATTTCTATGCCGTCCCCTCTCACACGAGTTCTTTTGATGGGCACAGCTTGCAAGGCAGCGTGAGTAGTGGTCAGCTGCTGCTAGCAGATTGATTAATGAGCAATTAATAAAAGGAAAAAAAGGCGCTATATACTTTTCCCATTGAAACCACTAATTTTTACTCGGCAACCCTTAAAGGCACAATTTACAATAAAAATGGTTTCTGAGTTCTCCCTTCAGGAATTCCCAGTGCCCCCAAGGGTAACAGGAAGGAGTTTCTCGCGCCCAAAAACTCAACAGTTAGGGCACAGTGAGAGTCCCGTCACCGGCTCGCCCGGACCTCCCGCCCTTCTATTGATGTCACGTCAGACGAGTGTCGAAGCGATACAGTTTGCAAATTTCCGCTCTAGGACTCACACACAATCAGCTTATTGCCGAGTAACGAGGCGATGTTTTTCTCCCATTCTTTTAATCTCTGTTATTCTTTTTGCTCTTATTCCAATTTTCTGCCTCCAGAGACCGAAAAATGTTTGCTATTTTTGCTGTCACTAGGCTTTCTTTTGTTAAATTTAGTCAGATATTCGCACCGCGACCCAAACGTACGCAATGAGACACATTGCATAGCTCGTCCAAACGCCCCACTCTACCGATTCACGCAGTTTCTCAACCTTCATCGCACTATTTTCGACCTTGCCTTCCATTTTTCATCATAATCTGGATTACCCGAAATTATCGTGAACTGTGCCTGCAAGGAAGAGCCCGTTCCTGAGCACTTTTTCTTTCTTAGAAAACTTTTCTGAACACAAAACGTCACACGAGTACAAATGAGTCATGACAAAGAAATAACAAATCCATTTTTGAGTAGCTCAGATACGCAAAAAGCAGATCCCCTGACAACAGTTTCTTTTTGAAACAATTTGCGCTAGCGATGGGCTGCGCTCGTGTGGGGTTCGGACCGTACTTTTTAATAGGACAAGAGTGCCTATGAACTTGTACTAGGCTATTCAATTGACGCTTGAACGCCAATAAAATGTACTGCCTGGGAAGTCACTAAGCATGAATCTGGTGGGTGACAGCAGAGGTTCAGTGTGTCCGAACCATTCACGGCTCCACATTTTCCACTTTATCACCATGAATCCGTTCCAAGCTCGTCGCCTTCCGGTGCAATCGATGTTTTGAAGATTTCTTTTCAGGGAGAAATTTTGTTTCACTTCGCACCTTCTCAATAGTGAATCCCTTCATCCTTGACTCGATCTAACCATTCAATATCAATACCTAGTTATCGTTACCAAACGGTGTTCCCTAATTATCAGCTACTACCAACCGGCGAACGTCCGTTGCGCGTGTCCGTCGAAAGTAGGTCACCCCGCCCACTTCGCGCGCGGCGCAGTCCACTAAGGTCTCGAGATGACATTACAGTACCACCAAGTGTGAGTGGAGCGAACGATTTGCTTTTGTCTATGTTATCTTCTCTTTGGCTGACTACCGTGGAGAAAGCGCAAATCGTATGCCCCGCTTACAGCTGCGACGTCTGTCAAGTATCGCGGGCTGACCCGCCGCATGCGACGGCTGCGGCGTGACCTAGTTTCGACGGGCACGCGCAACGAACCGCACCCCTACCACCCTAGCCGGTATTCGTCGTTGACACCACCCTAGCATACCGGCTAGGGTGGTGTCAACGACGAATACCGGCTAGGGTGGTAGTAGCTGATAGTTAGGAATCACCTGACTAACAGTGAACACATCAATCGGATCTTGGACTTTATATTGCAATTTTAATCCCCGTTATAATTTTAGAGACGGAATAATAAGAGTGATAGTTCAGAACAATGCAAAAATGACAACGAACATCGGTGAGTTTAGAGAAATCTTAAGCTTCAAAAAAGTAGTAAAACCAGGTATTGGGCGAGAATGTGACGAAGAAGTTGCACGTAAGGGGCATTTGGACGAGTTGTCCAAAATTGGAAGCCACTACGTACAACTGGCTACAGTGAGCAGCCTGAGTGCAGCAAGTGCGTCCCGGTGCGAATGTTGCAACCTGTACAGTTTTTATAAGGTCGTGAGAATTAGGAGAAATCTCAGATATCGTTTTTGCTATGAACTGTGCCTTGAATCGATGATCCCCATCCCTACTCATTCACCGCTTGTCATCACCCTCCCGGTCCGATCGGGTGGGTCCGCAAAAATTGTAGGCCTAAGCACTTCAACCAATGTTTTGAAAATCCAAATCATATGAACAGTACCCACATCGCTCATCACCACTTTGTTTGAGATTTCCCTGTTGCATCGTACAAGAAACTAGTTTTAACTTCTCGATTAACACAGACACTAACAAGAAATTGGAGAAAACAGGAGCTAGGACAAAATGACTCCATAGTTGGAACTAATGATGGAGAAACAGCGCTACTTAAAGATCTAAGAGGTACTCAATAAAACTGTAAGGCAAACTATATAACCTACCATCCCGTTGATCATGGATTTGCACGAGAGGGCCTAGTAACCCCTCCATTTGTCCCTGTTGCGAACCAGTGCAATCCAATGAAACCCCTTCCCACAGAAACCCTGTTCATTTGACGTCGGTCGCAAATCGCCAGGGTCCAACAGCCATCAAAAAATCGCATGACATGTCGGGTTCATCTGACCTTCGATTCCTTGGCGTCCCTCATTTCGTTCGTGGAAGGAGTTTGGAACTGCGAATTTCCCTTTGTAGTTGTGCGATCGGAAAACTTCGAGCATGGTCCTACCCATAGCACGTTGAAGAATGCTGATTATATGCTTGTTCGCTTGAGTCCGAGTTTCATGACAGTTGGTGAAAGCAGGAAGGACTGCAGTGTCGAAAAAATGAGCACGGGACCGGATGTTCTTCGTCTTCTTCATCACTCCTTCGTTGTTCCTAGAGGTTTCTCTTGCTGCTCTTTTCTTCTGCTCAGCTCTCGAGCTATTCGTTCATGACGGCTCGATCTAAATACTCTTGGCTAGAGTTTGCAAACATAGTCGTTCCATTTAGCATAACAAGAGCATCAGGTACCAGTTCGTTCCCCATATACAGTCCACTTAGGTTTAGTAGTTGGGTAATCTCTCCATAAGCGTTGACGAATTCAGCCAGCAGTCCGGAAACCTTTACCATTTCAACAAAGATTCAGCCCATAACTTTGTGGAGCTCGCTCTGCTGAGACTCAATTCCTGAATTGGTCGATATTCTGCTGACTTCATTTCAGAGCAACATTCTGTCTAGGTCGCTCCTTCTAATTGACTACAGGGGAAGTACCTCAGACCAGAAGCTAGCCTTATGCAATACCAAACCACGGTTTTGGTTACTGCACGAAGATGCCAGCCCTGACGACCCTACCCTTTCGGACCGGGGGGTCTGCAAAAATTATTCTGTCGTAATCGGATCAAACTTTTCTAGACAAGGTCCGCTTCAGACGGGTACCGGACCAAAATTGTTGGTGTTGCTTCATTGTCGATTTTTTACAAATCTGCCAGTTGCTTCGTATAAAAAACGAGTCTAGACTTGGTATAGACACAAGTTCAGAAAAAAATCCAAGAAAACGGCCGAGGAAGTAATGTCTTCGAGGGTGGCTTTGATAATGTAGGACATTGCGCCTGCTTTTCCATCGGGACCAAAGAGACACTTAGAGAACCATTAGGCTCATACAAATGTAGGATATACAAATGAATAAAGCAAACCGGTTAGCGACAATAGTTTTCGAAATATGTGAAATTTAAAAATCTAATTTCAACCGGAGACTCATATCTTCTCGGGAATCCTCGTGGAACTCTATTTGGAGGCACAACTAGATATGGCATCACATACGTCTGAATAGATAACAGTGAACCCTGTAACCCTGAATAGACTACAAAAATGAAAAAAACAAAAATGAGGGAAAAATTAGGCCCTTCATGCCAGTTCATTCGAAGGTTCTGTGTCAGTATACGAATACGGAACGGGATATTCGGACGAGTTTATCGCATTGTGTGCAACATAAGAATCTCTACAGGTGCCACATACACGATTATCGTGTAAGTGCTCCATCGTCGGTATATTTCAGACTGAATCTTGCTCTGGAAACCGAAGACAAAATGCTGTTTGGACCATTGGTCGACGTTTCGAACCGGTGCTTGGAAGTTGTTCCACTAGTACTACTTACTCCAACTATCAAATAAAGTTAAAGATGGCATGGATTAACACATTAGTGATGGTGAGCCACTCCCACCAGGGGGCTCGACACGTCCAAAACTGGGCGTTCGTGCTGGCAGCGGCGATTTAATAGCCCTTGCTGTATTCTTCCTCGGACCTTTTCGCCCCTACAAAGATATATGTTTCCTACTCGGGCTTCGCTGCATCCATCCACTGCAAAACCCCGTATTTCTACCACTTTGTATCTTTAAAAAGCAGAGAAGGTAAAAAAAAAGGATCACTGTTTGGTAATGCAGAAAGAACTGACTTGTATGGCGCAAACAGCTGAGACTGGATCTCGTATTCGTAGAAATACCGTCGCTCCTAACTCCACCAGGCCACGATCGATTGTAATTATCTGGAAGAGTCTGGCGATCATGAGAGCATCAGCAAAATAACTTCTGTCATAATGAAAAACTTGGAAATGCCGATTATCAAGAAAATAATAAGAAAATGAAGATCAAGTGTGCATGAAAACTCACTTGAAGCGGTGGTACATTGAAGGCTGTAATAGTGGTGCTGATTTTGTAGGTGGTGTCAATGCAGGGCACAATTATCGTAGCGCCTGGTCCTCGCGTTTTCTGCGCTCGTCCCAAACGTAGAACTACGAGCTTTTCGCTAGTCGAAACGAACTGAAAAATCATTTTTAAAAAAATTGTACAAACCCACACGCCTTACTAAAAACTAATTCAGTACAGTATGTAAACTGCTGCGAAGCCCAGGAAAATAACCGGAAAAACTCTGGAAAGTCCATACCCCTGTGCTGATCGTATGATCCGATTTACTGTTTCGGTAGAGCCTTTAAGGCACAGTTCGCGATAAAAATGGTTTCTGAGATTGCCCTATAGTATGAATTCGAAGCTCCTCCTTATACCATACTTGCCGTTACAAAGTCGAAAAACGTCATGGATAGAGCACAACACGGGGCCAGAGATTGTATCGTTTGAATGCAACACCCATCGTGGACGAGTTTCAACGGCTTTGTAGAGGTTGCACTATTCACAATGGAACCAATGTAGGAAGTTCAAACAACTCGTCGTAACCCATGGCGACAGTGAAGAGACAATTACGGCTTGATAAAATCATCTCTTCGAGCAATGGGAGCAAGTTATATCTCGTCCAAACACCCCTTACATGCCATTACCATCTCGTATAGCCTCCACTTCCACTACTTTCGAAAGGTTTTAAAGTCGGGAATTTTCTCACTTTCTTCACCACCGACGTACTTCCCTAAGTACATCAGCACTTCCACTTTTCTACCTAAAAATGGTACCTCAAATTATCGTGAACTGTGCCTTTAAGCATTTCTAGAACAGGGAACGAATGACAAGCAAGTAGTGCTGAATAGCGGCCGTTATTTCTGAAAGCGCGCCTCGCAGCTCGAAAAACCGAGACAACTAACTAAAACATTGTGCACGGCGAGACAACTAGCCATGAATTACCGTGAATCACTGCGAACAGATCAGGAATAACATCAGACATCCGGTTGTGCTATTAAATTCATCGCAGAAGTTTCCGTGGCTCCAGGTTAGCCAAGTTCATTGCTGGGGTGCTCGTCAATGCCAAAATGCTTTCATGTATCTTACAGCTGCCTCTCGAGGTAGTTACTACTGGGAAGCCGCTTCAACAATGACGCCGTCCTCGAGAAGGGGTTTATGATTTGATTAATTCATTTGTGCGATTTCTGGAGAAGCGGTATCGAAGAGGTAGTTAGCTGTCCCATCGATGAAGAAATTCGTCAATAACCAAGGCGGTTGAGCGTCCGGTGGAGGTTAATTTTATGGAAATTCAATTACCAAAAGGAATCATTAAATCAGATGGATGCTGAATTATGGGAAAAGATGAACCGCCTCAGATGCGGTTGGAATCTGTGGTTTTATCCTCTCCGTTACTACACTGCTCATATTTCAGACCTTTTTTCCCTAAATTTTATTTGAATTTTTTCTGAAATACGACTCCCTAGACTTTGGATAATCAATGATAACATAACTTATTATACAATAGGACCGAACAAGTCACCAGCCAGTCTTGCTTCGTATATTTATTGAATCAAATGATCACGACAATACTTAAATACTTAAAAAAAAAACCTACCTTCATGGCGAACAGCAGCGAAAATGGTAAAGTAAACAGAAGGACCATCACACTGATGACGTAGATGACTATTTCAACGATGTTCATGGGTCCCACCTCAACATGCGGAAGTCTCAGACCCGTCAGAAAACTGATTCATCAGGAAGACCACTCACCTCCTTCTCCTCGTCGTCGAACACCTTGGTGTAGGTGAAACCGCTGTATCGACTGCCATGAGTGCTTGTGTTACCAAAACTAAACCATAGCGGTTAACAGAATGGGATATAACTTTTAGCTGTGCATCGAGCCATCGATCAACATCATCAAGTGTAACTAGAAAGCCTTGGCTACCGATTACCGTTACAAATTTTCGAAGAAATTCAAATAAACCTGGTATTCCTTATGAGTGATACCTCTCAAACCTCATCTCTCACAAAGCTCTTCTCAGGAAATGCTCATTTCTGAACCAAAGCTCTGTACAGTCCCGTGGAAATCAGCCAATTTTCAGTTCCTTTTATTCGTTCGTTTTCAGCCCAAGCTTCTTTCTCAGAGTAGCCGGCCTGTCGTCAGGCATTTGCGGGAAATAGCTCTGGCCAGGAAAATAGCAAAGCCGGGAAAGTCCAGGGGCTACAGGGGAATCGATAACCCTAACGACAGCGGTCTGCTACTTGAGCGCTGTCGTTTGATCATGATGGGTAGAAGCCCTTTTCATAGCCGTCGAAGTTACCCCCTTCCCCCTTCTGGGGCTCAGAAATAAGAAAATCGACGGTCTTTAACTGACCGAATTCCTCATAGAAATTGCTGAAACTTTATGGCTTACCGTGGTGGTGCTTCATAACCCATACGATCCAGATCATTATAATTGGCGTAAGTGAAAGCGCTGTCGAATGTCCCCTCCGGTACTCCAAACTCGAGACCGCTTCCTTCTTGTTCCGGTGGCTGTAGACTGCTGTCTTCGGGATCGTCCTGCAGCAGAGCTGCATAGCGTACCGATGGAAAAGTCATCGGCGCAAGGCGATACAAGAGACTCAGCCAAACTTTCGGTGGGAGGCCTGGAAAGAACAACCATATTCGTTTCCGTCAGTGCGCACCGCTAACAGCAAAGCACGAATTCAACGAGGTAAGAGGCATAAATAAGTAGACAACAGCAAGAAAGGTGGGACATTATCAAAGACGAAAATTTCAAGAAACGGCAGAAGATGCGATAGATAGTAGGAAGTTGAGACAGCTGATAGGAACAGTAGAATCTGCGAAGGGATGGGATTGACGCCACGGAGAAGAGGGGGAAGACATCAGTAACGATGGGGTTTAGCCGAGCTCTTCGACGCGATTCATCCGCTCCAACTGAATTTGGTATCTTTTGGTGAGCTATCCTTCAACGATGTTCTCTTGCTAATTTTATGGTAGTTGCTGTTAGAATCTAATAATGAGATGAATGAGTTCCAGTGGAAGCGGCTTGAGATGAGAAACAGAGTTCGAAGATGGCCATTCTTGGATTGAAAACGAAAAACACTCTTCAATCGAGGCAGCGCTCGATGGCATACACAGAGCATTCTGGAAATCGAATAGGTAACGATGACCTACCCATCAAACTTGCCAATCATTGCTCTACCGACAGCCAGCTACCCAGGGAAAATAACAGTAAAAAATGAATAAGAGCAAAAAAGTGTAGTATGAAGAACGTACTGGGTCCCGCTAGAGTGGAGATGGTATAGCTGTCAAAGGAACGCATACATCGGGATATCGGTTTCGTTCAGATATCCATCATAGCCAATCAAACCTTTCATCCTTTTGCATCGGATACTTAGAAGTTAGTTGGTACCAGACTCGTTTGGGAGGATAATAACACTGAATTCTACACCGGCTAGCCACCACAAGTCATTGTATAGGCAACATACACCTTCAAAACGGGCCTACTATTCTGAATGGAAGTCAATTGCGGGGCGCAACAGAGAAATGGGATTGATTAGAGCAAAAGACTTCGTCCTAAGCTGTTCACTTTTGGAATACTACACTCTGTGAGTGAAATAAAGTAAATCGTGAGCAGGAATAGAGCTACCTTCTTGCTTGGGACAGTAGACACTATTTATCATGGATTTGGTATTTGTCATCACTACTTATCATATTTGCAAAGCAAGGAAAAAATGAAAATAAATAGAAAGTAAATAAGTAAAATAAATAAAAGTGTCAATGACATCTTTAAAATGTAACTGGGTTTCGACAACCCCCTTTCTGACCCTTCAGAGCACAACTAATATCTAGAACATTTAATTTTGACGATCTACAAAGGAATTTTGAGATTGAGGGCCTCCATTCACTTAAAAGTTTAGATCGACTTAATAGGAGTGTTGCTTCAAAAGACCTGAGTAAAGAGGGAGTAGTGGGTTCACCAAGGAAACGTGGGGAAAGGAAAAGTAAATAGAAACAGAAATAAACAAGTAAATACATAACAATTTCTATAAAACGCAAGAATGACAAATAAATGAATCAAAACAGATGGAAATCAAACGAAATATAGGAACGAAAAGTAGAGTTGATTTAAGGTCAGGTCGTAGCAGAACAGGAACGCGAACGGGTCCAAACAAACGGATCCGCGACCTGTGACTGGCGACCGATTCATGGCGCATCCTGGCTAAGTCGAGTCACACCAATATCCTATCACGGTAGCTCTTGTAAAAAATCTAGATGAAAAATGGATTCAAGAAGGTTTTAGAAACTAACCACCTGTATTGCAAAGGCATCGATGGGGCTGTAAGGCGAAGTACTTGGGTTGTTGAAAATTGTTACAAAATAATTAGAAATAGTAATTGGATCTTGCGACGAACTCAGTCAACTGCAGAGCTGAATGGCTGAACAGGCTCAAAGGCGTTTGTTGATGGATTAGACCAGCCTTGGGCTAGGGTGCCCCTGTGTCTGTCCAGCAAGCCCAGCTGGTTGACGCAAAGGCGGCACTGGATGGCCCACGTCTGCACACTCGCACTTGGTCCTACACTCTCCTCCCACATCGCTCCTCACGCTGCCCTCCTACTGCCATCGAACGCTTCACAGAGCCTTGTGGCATTGATCTCCTATGCAGACAAGAATGCATTTCTAAGCGCTAGGACACTTCTTGAGATCCCATCATTAGCGACTATTCATTGTCAAGAAGCTGCATGGGAAGCTTGTGATAGATCCCTTTGTCTGAAATCCAGTTGTTCTCGGAGTTTTTAGCGATTTTTGAGTGTTTACAGCCTCTCCATCTGAGGGTCGTCAATGCTGTTGCCGTCTGGGCTAACCGCTACTTTGTCACCCAAGGGACTCCCCAGGGCCATCCGTCTTGGGAAATAGCGCGCACGATAAATTATATCCCTTAAAAAACGAAAGGATAAAGGAAATGAAAGGATGGTTTCTTCGGCACGAATCAATCCCGTCTGAGGGATACGCCCCGGGTCGACTTCTATTCAGAGTATTAGCGGGGCACTGAATGCTGATCCGCCCTGCACAATGAAGTGCGGTGGCCAACTGATGTAAAAGTCGGTGATTCTATCCTCCTAGACTGTCTGGTACCAATTAATTGAACCCGGAGAGATGGAAGGCCACGTTGGCCCAGTAGTGCCGATCAGTGGTGCAGTAGGAACGAAATTGTCGCATCGCGGCGAGAGAGATGCCGAGCGCGAAGGGGTGTAGAAGAATGCATTGTGTCAGTATGCTGTACCGAAGGGTGTCTCTTGGCGTTCCTTTTGAGGACAAGCTTGAGGAGGAGTTTGCCCATGGGTCGTTCACATGCTTTATTTTCTTCTGCTCCTAATGTACTACCACACCTTTTCTTGAAAAGGTAGGCAAGGATATAACAACATAGTTTATGTACCAGGTGCTGTTATACAAGCAATACAGCTTTGGCTGGGTGATAAATCACGCCTACCTTGTTCAAGAACCACCCAACTGACTTCGTTGACTTTTTAGCCAAGCACAAAAGTTAGGTGAATCAGATAGTGCTATCTGGCCGCACGGCTGAACTTCATGGATAAAAGTCGACACTTACTGGTTAGTTCTTATGTTCAACAAGGATGTCATGGAGGCTACCCATTTTTTGAAAAAAGTTGTTACTTGGGCAGCTAGAGGAGGGCAGGTAGGAGGAAATTGAGGCGTGAGGGAATGAGGAGTAGTCCGGAGTAATGCCATGGTAAGCAGAAGTTTGACCACCTGAGCTATAACATTATTGTGCTCTAGCTGTGAAAGTGACAGGTGAACCAATACTTCGGTTTACAAACTTTATCACACAAGATTTTTCACCCTTGGGTAAGCTGGATCAACAAGGAACTGATTCCAGGGCACTCTAATGAATTGAGTGGCTAAAATCAATCCTACAACAAACTGATGTGTTTATGGGTGACAGAGGTTCCCACGCTATCGAAGGTAGAGCCAGGAAAAAAAATTAGACAGATTTGAACGAAAAGGTATCCAGTGTCACAACGGGAAAATGGCTGAGAATATAAAGAGGGCTTAGGACCGAAAATTCAGTTCGGGAACTTGGTTCCTACAGTGACCTTACCGTAAAATTAAACGCAACGGACGCTACAGTGATCTTACGTGAAATAAAATGTAATGAACGCAGCATCTCACAGAAAGCCACAGCAATCTCGCAGATATTCCTTATTATGACATAATTAATCCCTCTCGGAAAAACAAATCCTTAAGAGCACATGTACGATGCACGACGACCGGGCCAGACCGATATTGCATCATGAGGCTGAGTTCAAGTAAGAACCCATAGCCGGATTACTACAAGAACCGAGTTCCCGTACCGAGTTTTTGTTTCCGAGAAAAGGATCTCTCCATAGAATGGATTTGCTCGACATCTGTTCCGGCTATTAGTATTCTAAATGTTAGTTTACTTATAACTCTGTAGATACCTGGTATACTCCATCGGATAACGGTAGAAAGAGCCCGAATCGAATGCTTCTCTTCCCAAAAGCACACCGCACTATTTTTGATGATATCACGTACAACACACCGTATTTTGTGACATTGCACTATTTCGAAAATTTTTTTACGACAACTATTACGGTAGGAACTTAAGAGTCGGTAAGACTGCTGTTACTTTTCTGTTTTCTTTTCGTTCGGTCCATCCTTTCGTGTCATCACTGTTACTACTCATATGATGCTAATGTGTGTGTGTCGGATTCAAGTACGTAATAGAATGGCGTTATTGTTGGAGACGCAGCTATGGGACGACCTCGAAAGTGCACCCAAATGGCGGAGGCAGCAGGATGGAACGCGACGCCTCTCTCTCTCTGTGCTTGCTCGTCGTCGTTCACAACGTGTTCTCTGCCTGGTTAGTGGTGAAGAGCGATGCCTGATGAAGGCTCTCACCAGTCCAACTCATCGCCTCTGCTGATCATCAATCTTTCACTTCTTTTGCATTCAGTCTTTTGGTAACCCTCTTGAATCACTTTAGTACTGTTTTATCGAATAGCAGCCTGCTAAGCCTTGATTCTTCCTGTTCCTTAATTTAAGCAGTGTCAGCTCTAAAAATGTAGCTTGCCCCAAAACAAGTCAGATTATCAGAACAGCGATTTTAAGCTCCAACTCTGGAGTTGAGGTTCTTTCATAACAGTACGGTCTCTCAGTCTTATCTATTCTGTAACTCCCGCCTGAGTCAACAACGGCTTCCTCATTAATCTGTATTTTTTTTTTGAAGTTTTATTTGGCTATCATTTTTGCTTTTTTATTTACTTATCTGCCTTCTGTGATTGTCTTACTCTTTTTGTTTTCTTGCCGGTTGAATTTAGATATTGCTAAGTTTATACTGCCTTTCGTTGTTTACTGTTTTGTAATGTTTCTTTATTACCCTGCAGGTTGGCCTTCTTCTAGACGTCCCATAACTATTAAATTATCATTGAAGAACGTAGTTGCATACTAGCTACGTTCTGATTTATCTCTAGTTAGGTTTGTTTTGTTTTGTTTTTTTATTGATTATTACTTACTCAACTCAATTTGTGCTCCTTCAAATTTCAGTTCCATAGAACTCTGCAACAATTCAACCTAACGTGGATCCGTCATCTATTGCTGAAGCTTTTTGGAACTATGATTATTGTAAGGTAAATGCAACTTCATCTTTCCTTTCTATTGTTTTCTACTTGTTTTTACTTTTTTTGCAACCATGTCTCTTGTTTTTCTTTTTTTTATATGGTTACATCTTCGTTTTTATATGGTTGATTTCAATTTGGTGCTACACCGCTGGGGAACGAAACATTCACCCAGAACTGAATTGTCGCGGCAAATGGGGGGGAGGGGCACCTATCACAATGTTAGTATAACAAGGAATGAACTCAATTAAACGTGTTACTCCGTGTTATATCAGGGATATGCCAGGTTTAACTAACCCAATTAAACGTGTTACTCCATGTTATATCAGGGATATGTCAGGTTTAACTAACTTTTGGGAGGGGAAGATCACCGCCGTATGCAAGTTTTCTTTCTCTTTCCTTTCTTTTCGTGCGAAGTCATCATCCCACCCATCCAGGCGTTCCTACCCTACTTAGGCTTAATTAGAAAATTACATTTCCTTGGCTAAAGCCGCATAAATGAGCACAGATGGTTGGTGCCCATCGTCCTTCTCGGCTCTGATACAGAGGTGCTATAACAAGGATTAACACGTTAGACTGAGTTCATTTCTTCTCATACTGATCATTGGATGGGTGCCTCCCCTCCCCTCCCACCAACTACATTTTCACCTACTGACCTTTTGAATGGGTGGCCCCCCAACTACGTTTTCACCAAATCTAACTTTTTTAATTATTAAAGGGTCTTACCGCTTTCTTCGAAGGAGCAAGCGGTCCTCTTGATTTGTCTCAAGCAAGAAGACAAGACAACGACAAATAAAAAGTGAAACTGAAGATGCTCTAAATGTCTGTTAAGGTGAAGAAAAGCATATCAGTGAATACTATACTAACTCCATGCAGAAGCTAACGAAAAATGCTTTCCTCCACCTCAACAGACATTTAGAGCATCTGTGTTATCATTCGTTAGAAGGCAGTACCCTTTTTGACTTCACCCTATAACTTGGAACGAGTTGTTTTGTTTATGGACACTTGTAAAGGTCGGTGCACCACCACTCCTTAAGAATGGGGCAGACTGCCACTAGCTTGCACGCACAAATTCATGGTAACACTACCCTCGCGTTTGAATAGATACTCAGTAATTAGGGGGATATATGGTTTCAGTTAGTTTATATTCGATTTTCAGATATTTGAAAACCCTATGATTCAAGAACCAGCGCAAAATCCTCAACGTAGACGACGGAAATGTGTGGAAGATGCTGAGCGAAAAGCGAAAGCAACCGACGAACAGAGTGCTCCAAGTTCAGAGTCAAACACCAAACGTAAATCGCGACGCCGTAATGAACGAGAAGACCCTGGAGGTGAAGAAGGGGAAAAGGACCATTCCCAAACGGACCGCAGCACTGAAGACGAAGAAAAACGCATTGCTCGACTGGAAGCGAACGCCAAGCGGCAACGCCTTCGACGCGAAAATGAAACCGCTGAAGAACGTGCGGCTCGTCTACGAGCTAATGCAATACGTCAGCGGAAACGGCGTCAGCAAGAGACCTCAGAAGAGCGAGCAGCTCGTTTACAAGCGAATGCTTTGAGGCAGCAACGACTCCGTTCAAAAGCGGTGAGTCCGATAGCGGTGAGTGGAACTTATACACACAAACTCTTCTTGCTGTTTTCTTTGTCTTATCCCATTTGGAAATATTATAAGTTGATATTTTCATGCATGAAAAGTGCTGACTATATAGACTTCTAAAAGTGTCGAACTAATCAATAACCCGGTCGGGTGTTTTTATCATAAACGCTTCGCTATTTCAAAATTCTCTGTTCTCTCTAGCTTTCCTTGTTATTTAAATTTTTAACTTGGCGTAGATCCAACGAGGAACAGCTCAACCTCTTCATAGTTCCAGGTCGCTGTAGGTTCCAACATTGGGTTTGCATTTAACAGCTTTTTCGTATAATGCAATTTGTGGCTCTTGGTTGCACATCTCATGAAAATTCATTTCATTATTTCCCACATGAATTCGCTTGATTATTTGATTATGGGGTTGTTGAAGAGGGGCCTTTTCCAACAGTTAGATTGTCAAGTTAAAGCATTCTTCAAATTTTCAAAGACAAGCTCCCCCAACTCCTTAAATAAACTGCGAATTCGTGCCCGAACTATTCTATCAGTAGCCGGCCTCAGTACTTGTCGAAAAGTGAAGCGGGCATTCCTAATTCCACCTTTTTCTATTATCGGGAAACCCGAAACTATGCCTGTTATGTCGCTTCCACATAAAATCTATTTACTTAGTTATTACTTAAAATTGAATTAATTTCAGCGTTCGGAAAAACAAGAAAACGATCCACCATCATCGGAAAAACAAGAAAACGATCCACCATCATTGCCTAGCTTAATACCGCCAGAAGTGAATGTTTGCATTGAAGAACAGCAGCCACCACTTCCCTTTCAATTTTCCACTCCTTGTGTATCTAATGATATTTTTACGTGTCAGCAATAATTGCTTACGATTTCTTCTATGCGCATGTTCAGTACTACCAGTCCCAACGAGGTACCTTTTTTTCTGCAGTACATAATCAGGAATTTCTTTAAGAATTCAATATTTATTCATTCTATCATTCAATTCCATTCGTTCGGCTATTCAACGTTGTTCGCTTTTACGCTTTTATCGTGAATATCCTTCGATTCTTTTTTTTTTTTGATTGTGAATATGTGTTTACAGTGTTTCCTCACCTTTATGGTAGACTTATNGTTTTTTTTTGCTGGTTTTTAGTAGAGACTTTCATTCAGTTGACTGGCATCCTCATTTTCTCCTTTGCTCTCAGTTCTAGACACAAAAAAATGCCTTATGTGGAAAAGCAGAGAGAAATTAAGAGAACTTACCCTTTTCGCAATATACGCTTAAATGTTCCTTTGAGCTGGCACATGCCACGTTTTATAGTCAGACACTTGTGCTTGACCTCTATTATGTCGTCCACATTGAGTACAATACCTGATAATTTTGTTATTACAACTAGCAGTAATTTGTATATCGTTCCTTAGCTAAGATCGAAGAAGGTGAGCAGTGTCTTATTGAACTTTGGATCAACAAAACACCAAGTAATAAAGGAAATGTTCGAGGTCTCAAAGTAAAGCGAAGTAAGAAATTCTATTTGACCTTCAGAGGCTTTCTGAACGTGAGTGCTTAATAGCAGGAGTCAACTGAGGTCAACAATGTAACTCGAACTGAATATGGGGGAAAAATTTTGCAGCTTCAACTCCCAGACGCCTCTTAAGTTCTTCTAAATATATTTCTGACGGTTTTTACAAAGTAGGAATAAAACATACCTTTTAATTTATGGCGGAATTTATCGTCAACCGGAATGCTTATAGAAATCGACTCCAAAATTAGAGCTGATAAGAAATCCTCGGCAATGTGTGTAACTCTTGCTTCATAGCTCACACCCGTAACAGGCCTACAATAAAAATTTGAGGAAGGCATGCATTTCTATTGTTAAATTTAGCTTTCTATTTTGAAAATATCAATCTCGCTACAGCTGACTAACCGGAAAACTGCTTGAGTAACGAAAATATCTAAATGAAATACGTTTTGATCGTCAATAACTCGAGGCAGCGAAGCGAGGCGTACTGATCCAATCGAAATCACCACTCCGCGAACTCTAAACCAGCTTAGATTAATGGTTGAAAAGAATGTGGGGTTCTGGAAGCAGTTTTCTTTTTGTACTTACTTGGGACGGTATTTTCCTACCGTCATTTTCGCTATGAATTCGCACGATCTTAGAGTATTGCCTCCAATGAGATGATATGGGAGAGTAACATGTCGTCTTTCTCGTACTGCCTTGAAATGAGTGCGGTCATGAAAAATGGATAGTCTAATGCTTTACATGAGTAAATCGTTAGAAATGTGCGGTATACATTGCTTAAACAATAATCAGGAAGATCCTAATCAAATCTCTGATTTATTTATCAGTTGGACATTCACAGGCTATACGTAGGTTATTAACAAAGTAATGGTCGATAGCCTGAGTCTCTCCGAAATTTCAATCGTCATGATTGTGCTTGCCCGATGTTCTGGTTAAACTCCACAACCACTTTCACCATAGCCAATCTATGGACAATAAGAAATCAGAACCAAAAATCGCACCCTTCTCATGCATGAATATTCAGCACTGTAGCCACCTTTTCCTTACTTTTACATTCGGCATTTTTCACAATAACAAGTTTTGAAATTCAATGGAACACACCTTCAGTCCACATCGAGGATTTGCCCGTATCAGACTTTTCGCTTCTTCGAAATCCAATATTTCCTTCTGGAATGAGAAATGCATGTTTGCCTGTCTCAGCCAACAATGTACTAATAAAAAAGTCGACTCCTTTTTATGACAATCTACCATACCATCAATTGTTCTGACCCACAACATGACTGACTGTGAGTAAAGGGTCAGACGAATTTATCTTGAACCATCTTTAGAAGCATATGATTAATGGTGTCTCGAGATCAATAAGGAATGTAAGCCGAGCAAAGTAGAAGCCCCGTTGCTCCTCTTCACCTACACAGAAATATATTATATTTTCTACTTTCTATGCACTTTTACATCTAAGTCATTTCCGCTTCTGAAACTAGACACTTTTGTCGTGGTCTAGAATCAGAAAGTGGGTAATTCTATGAATTTGAAGTTTTCGAATGATAAGCATTGTACAGGGAAACTCATGTGTCACTATGCGAAATATCGTCGCGCGCATTTCACCGTGAATGGTTCAAGTTCGTTGTTACTCCATGATCACATAATGGATTAAAGAGGTGGCGAAGTCCGTTCCTCCAAGGGGTGCCACTGGAAACTGCCCGCTCTGTGGGCTGAGCTGACCACGGACATTCGAATGCAGGCGACAGGCCCCGTGACAGGCCGGCCTACGAACACCCCAGTCACATCAAAAATGTTAATGTCACTTAAAGAATTCCGATGTAATGCTACGGCGTCCGCGGGAGCCGACGCGCACTCGCAAGGCCCGGTGAGTGTGAAAAGTATGCGAGGGTCTCCGGTGCAAGGACGGCATCGGGGGGCAACTAAGCTAGTCCGAAAGCCACGCAACGTATGGAAGACCCGCGTTGCGACGTTAAATGTCGGCACATTAACGGGACGCTCNGCAACGCTATCAGATAGCGAAGAAAGAGGCGAGGAAGGCTGTTGCTTCTGAAAAGGCAGCTCATTATGCCGATCTTAATAAGAAACTCGAGTCTCGGGATGGTGAGCGGTACGTTTACCGACTCGCAAAGACCCGCAACCGCCAGACCGAGGATATAGAAAAGTTCTTCGGCATAAATGACGAGAACGGTCGCCTCTTAACGGACCGCAGGCAAGTACTGAAACGATGGCGAGAGTACTTCGCAAACATCTCAACAGTCGGATTCGCTCATCCCGCCATCCCCTGCGCTCCGCCAGTACACGGTCCCGTTCAGAAGATAACCGTGAATGAGACCATTACGGCTTTGAAGGAGATGAAGTCAGGCAAAGCAACTGGCCCTGACGACGTAGCAGCGGACTTGCGGAAATCGAAAGGCTGGAATCCTGCAGGATGGTTGACGGAATTCTTCAACCAGGTCGTTGCAGAGAAGAAGGTGCCTGAGAGCTGGCAACAGAGCTCGACGATTCCTATCTGGAAGAAGAAGGGCAGTCCTGGGGACTGCACTTGCTACCGTCCAATTCGCTTGCTCTCGCACAGCATGAAAATCTTTGAGCGAATTGTAGACAGCCGTATCCGGGATATTGTCGAGCTGACCACTAACCAGTGTGGTTTCGTAGCTGGTTGTAGCACCATCGATGCCATACACGCCGCTCGCCTCCTTCTAGAAAAGCATCGCGAGAAACGTAGACCTTTACATCTTGCCTTTCTAGACTTGGAAAAGGCTTTCGACCGCGTTCCACGTGACGTTATATGGTATGCCTTACGGCAGCATGGCGTACCCGAAGAGCTCATTGAGTGGGTGCGCATCCTTTACACTAGCCCAAAGAGCCGAGTGCAAACGACAGCGGGCACATCGACGGAATTTCCCATCTCCGTCGGAGTACACCAAGGCTCTGCGCTATTCCCACTACTTTTTGTTGTCGTCATGGATGCCATTACGAAAGACCTCCAGAAGCCGGCTCCATGGACGCTTCTTTATGCCGATGACGTGATGCTCGCTAGCGAAGACAAAAGTGAGCTCGAGTCACAGGTGCAGACCTGGTCCGACCGTCTGGCTATGTTCGGGCTCAGGTTAAACGTCAAAAAGACTGAGTACCTGACCACTGATTCGACCGAGCCAGGCACTATCAAGATCAATGGCACTGAGCTCACACTTACAACAACCTTCAAGTACGTTGGATCGGCAATTGCGTCTGATGGCAGCCTGGGTTTTGAAACGAAATCTCGCGTAAATGCAGCGTGGTTGAAGTGGCGCTCAATGACTGGCGTGCTCTGCGAAAGAACATCCCTGAGCGTCGCAAATCCAAGATCTACAGAACCGTCATCCGGCCGGTCGCAATCTACGGCGCTGAATGCTGGCCTGCGACCAAAGAGGTTGAAGCCCGTCTCAGCGTGATGGAGACCAAAATGCTGCGCTGGACAGCCGGAGTAACACGCTTAGACCGTATAAGTAATGACGCCATCAGGAAGCGATTCGGTGTTGCGCCCATTGTCGATAAAATGCGCGAAGCTCGTCTACGATGGTATGGTCATACTCTCCGCGCAAAGGGCGACAGTGTTCGTAAGATCGGTCTCAACCTTGACGTGTCCGGAAAGCGGCCTAGAGGACGTCCAAAGCAGCGGTAGCTCGATACGTTGCACGAAGATCTTAAAGCGGTTAACATCCACCCCGATCAAGCGTTCAATCGGGAGAAGTGGCGTCAACATATCAGAAAAGCGGACCCCGCCTACAAGCGGGACAAACACTAAAGAATAAGTAGAAGAAGAAGAAGACATAATGGATTAAAGAGGACATTACAGGAATTAAGGTTTGAACTCACAGCTCTAGCTAAATTTATTCCTCTGTTTTTTCGTCGGTATGGGTGATGTTTCTGCGAATGATGCTCCTTCACCTAAAAACTAAATAAAAAAAACCATTATACATGTAAAAAGTAGAGGAAACATCGAAAATCTAACAGTAATGAACTGTACTGAAGAACATAATAATAAATAAAATGAAGAAGAACCTGAGCTCGTACCTCCTCAGCATAATCACCTCCTTCCTCCAAACTCCCCTGTTTCTTTTTGTCCTTCCTTTTTGGCTTCTTTTCGTATGACACATCATGGCTCTCTTGAGTCTGATCATATTCTTCGCTTAATTCACTCGGTATTTCCTGAAATTATAGGAAGAGCATCGTAGATGGGGTCAATGCCTCACCACAAAACCAGTAGATAAGTGAGTAGAATGAAAAATGCCACTAATAAAAAAGAAAAACAAAAAGAGCCGAAAAAACCTTATGAAGATAGAACTGCACCCAATAACGCAAATATACGAATTCCGAACCGGATAATCTCATGGATATTTCGAGGTTATATCACCCTCTTGTCCCAGCTGTTACAAAAACAAAACCAATCGGAACTTGTGGAAGCCACTCACTGTCTTTATTCTTTTGGGCGCCATCGCTGGTTCATCCTCTTGCTGGTGCGTTCTCTTCCGTCCCATTTTCAAGGTCTGATATGTTGATTGGAGTCATGAAACGTATACTCCGCAAAAAGATAACCACATAGTTACAGGTTCCAACCTTGGTGTGCGCACAAGGAAAATCAATTGGACGAATTTATCCAATGAAATGACGAGTAAACAATACAACAGCACAAAATTGAGAACAATGGATATGTACAAAGGCAGTAATCACAACAATTCAGTAGAGGAATGGAATTTGGTAAGAAAAATCATAATTTCAGCGGAATATTAGGCCACAGCGGTGGTCGTTTTCTGGCATATTCCTGCTCGAATCGCATATCCATCAGTGTCTCCATGGCCAAAATCTGCTCAGCCTTTGATCCATACAATCGACGGGCACTCTCCCGCCTTAATTTTGTCCGTGCTTCTTCATCCGGAGCAGCGAAAGTGCGTTTCTCAACGCCATACACGCCAACTGCAAATATAAATATTGAGCGAAGCAACCCCATTTTCGGTATTTTTTCTATGCTGGGAAAGATAATGCGTCTATCGACAGCCCCAAATGAAAAATTATTAGCAAATTAGTTAAACACCAGAAGTAATGAGCGGCTCGCATTACGTCTCCTATACAAACCAGTCTTCAATATCGCATCGGTCACAGGTTTCTGTATAATCTACCTGCACTAGGGGGTTTCGGATGAAAACTCTAAGAATCCGATGATGTGGAAGACGGTCGAGAAACATGATAACCTTCATGCGAGTTCAACTGCACGATCTTCAATTTCTTTCAAATCCCTAGTGATGAACTTTTTTTGCACTCAATCACCCTCTTTTCCACCAGAAACTAAAATCGTTCCCACCATTTTTTTNTTTTTTTAAGAACATCAGTGACCGTTCACGATGCCCACTTTTCACTTCAAAAGACAAATGAAAATAATGAGGACAGATTGATGGATCTGTCATAACCACACAATCGCTAGACTTCACCTTTTTCAGAGTCTATCATTTGAGAAAATGGGATATCTACCGCCACTTTCAATTATCGCGCGTTACGGAAGATGAAGAAAAAGCGGAAGCGATTTGATTTATTTTGCAGTTCTGTTCTGACGAAGCTGTTGCATCTAAGATGCTACGCAATACCGTAGCAACCACGCCCTTACCATTTGTATTCTGTGGATGACTATGATTGAATTCTTGCAAAAATGAGACAACGAAATCGATATAAGTCTCTCCAAATAAAAAAAGCGGTAACTAACTTTTGTCCGCTAGAACATACTCGTCATCGTCTAGATGGATCCAATGAGATGTATCTTCACCACGTTCCTTTGCTGCGCGTTGTTCTTTTTCATTTCGTTCAGCATCTCCTACAATCGCCATGACTGACTACAAAGCCAAACAAAATAGAATGTAAAAAGAGGCCTCGATGTTTGGAATGGAAATTGCGAACACACGTAAAAGTTGTTATCAGAGAAATCGAAACCAAAATGTTTAACGTACGGGTCCTCCTATGTTCGATGGTCTTTTTGAAAAACGCAA
Organism: Haemonchus placei; assembly: GCA_900617895.1. Classification (NCBI taxonomy): domain Eukaryota; kingdom Metazoa; phylum Nematoda; class Chromadorea; order Rhabditida; family Trichostrongylidae; genus Haemonchus; species Haemonchus placei. Next base: position 24,262 of record UZAF01016999.1, read on the forward strand.
CCATCTCATCAGACATTTCCTCAACTTCCATAGATGCTGGAATTTAGCAATGAATTACTTGAAGAAGTGTACACTTACACTACAACTATGTACCTAATTCTGCGTGGGCAGCACTTGTAACATTTTTCTGCTCTTTGACCTTCTCTTTACTCGAAGATTTCTTCGTACGTTCCCGATTAGAGTTCGAACTGTGATCAGCATGACGAGAGCCTGAATAAAATATGGATAGAGGAATTCCAGCAAATTCATTCCTTAAGTGATTTGCTCTAATTTTCCTTGATAATATAGCCTCAACTAGAAAGTCTCCGTAGTTGTTCACAACTTCAAGGAAGGAAAAATTTCCAAATTCAATCATATATCTATTATCTATCTAATAGCTCTTTCGAGGGAGGTGGGTTACCCGCTTGGTGATCTATGGAAGAGACAACTAGGTAATAATTCTAGAGAAGAAAATGGAATGAGTACTGCTAGCCAATTTTGCAGTTAAGTATCAATTCACAAATTTGGGTAGTAATGCAGTAAGTCTGACTTCTTGACCGTAGACGATTAGCTTCTGCTTTAATGTATGTACCTAAGTTCTAGCAGTGAAATAGAAAGAGCTAGAGTCTTTTAGCACCCTCAGGGATAGGAAATATGCGTGCGTTCATAACTTGGAGCATCGTACCTGGCTTTCTACGTGGATGTTTCGTTTTTTCACAAGCTATACGACAAGAAACTGAAGCCATTCGTGCATGATCAGCCCTCCACTTCTCCACGGCGCGATAATGGGCCCAGAATGATGAAAAACATGCTTCTCGGCACCAGGCCTGCTTTTGAAAAACGTCCATAACCTGGAAAACATGTTTTTGAGTACGAAAAATCAGTTCTTGTTCATGAAAAATCGCAAAATCGTGAGCCATGGTCCCACAAAGACAGGGAAAACTCGTTTTAGGAGGTATTAACACATAATAAAGGCATAAATTAAGGCTCCTAATATGTGCCCGGTTGCTTTAAGCACTGTCTTTTTTTAGCACGAGAAGTCAGAATTAATGAGCGGTGAAAATGTAGTTGGGGGGGGGGGG
>UZAF01016999.1:26114-57843 GCA_900617895.1 Haemonchus placei
CCGAAGTTGTGACCCAAGAACAGGGGGGGGGGGGGGGGGGGGGAGGCAAAGTGGTTAGTAAGACTGATCATCGACCATGTTGTCAAAATATTTCGGATTAGATGTTTTAATATCTAGCTGACGACCTAATCCTGAACAACGTGACCATCCCTGAGGGATCCATATCCCATTGATTAGTACTACAAAAATATGAAAATATTTCGGTTTGAAATGCATCTCTGAAATGTTTGGATGAGGCGCCTTCTACATTCATGTAGCTCTACTATAAACCCAGCCTTATTCTCCGCATACGACTCTATAGAATTTGCTGGTAGCTTCACAAAAAGGAGCCAAACCGTGCTCCCTAAATTTGTAAACATTCCCACAACATTTTTGAAATAACAATCTCAGAAGCCCTTGCTGCTGTAGCACAAAATTCCTGCATCCTGGCGTAACGTGATACGTCCAGTACGTGATGCCACTACAAACACTTTTTCTTACGTCTGCTTCTTCCGACAGTCTCCAAGTGAGAACAAGGTGAACCGACTGACCCACTGGGATAGCACGCTCACCTGATCATGACCCAAATAAGTTCACGAAATACCGCGCAAATTATTGTTGTAGAAGAGCCATAATACAAAAATATTTGATGATGTATGAATGCCTATTAGCATTATTTTAATGATAAAAAAGTGGTAGAAATGGTGTGTAATATTTATACACAAAGTTTGACGACAAATAAACAAGAATTGAGCAAAGACCATGTCATAGTAAGTATAAAATACATATCTTCTCCAAACAAGGAACACTGCTAAGAGCAATGGAAAAAGTGGATTCAAATTTTCACCGATTGAATAACAGCTACTTCTCTTTACACGAATACGCTGAAAATTAGATGAGAACAATATGATCTCTGCGATAAAAAAGAAAGAAATCCAAGAAAAAAACTGTTTTCTATCACTACCAAGAAAACGACTATAGGCAAAGACAGTCATTTGAACGAGTAACACGTTCTTGTAAAGCACATTTTGTCAGCACGGTTTCTAGGAAAGATTATAAAAGAAAGGCAATAGCGCAAGGTAGAGAAACAAAAGCGAGGTACAGATGGAAAAGAACGGAACAATTTGTGTGAAGAACAGCGGTGTTATACATTATGCAAAAAGAAGCGCTAAACCACAAAGAAAATGAAACAAATCTTCGAATATAATATTTAAAAGCGGGCTGCTTATAATTACAGGACCATCAGCACATCTGAGCATGGCTGAGCACTGACGTCCTTCTCCGTTGAAGTAGTCTGAGCCTGTTGTTGTGCAGCTCGCGCTTTCTGCTTCGCTTCTGCCAAAGCCTTTCGACGCTGCTCGGCAGCGGCTTTCTGTAAATTTGTAATGTTTATTTACAAGTAAAACTGGTAAACATTCCATTGCTATTGAATAGAAAGATAGAACTGTATAAAAGCTTTCAGGTGTATCATTACGAAAAAAATTTTAAGATGCCCTCAATATGATACAACTCACAAACTTCCAAAACGTACCTGTTTCTCGACTTGCTTGGCTCGAACTTCGGGATCGACAGGTGTCGTAGCAAGTCTTGATGGCACGATTCTCTTTTTCACTACATTATTATTATTGATATTACTATTAATATTACTATTTACGGTAGGTGGATTTTGGGATTCAGCGGATTCCTTCAGCTGCCACCCATTTGCACGCCATTCATCCACCTGAATGAGAATTTAATTCGACACCATCGAACGTTCACATATTAGAAAGACAATATTCCTGATAAGAGATGGGGGAAAAAGCCGTTTACTAACTTATTTCATAGAACGTCCAAGAGGAAACTCATGAACGGCGCTTTCATCAAGTAAGAGAGCGCTGGGTCAAACGACAAAATTTCACACAATCAGGGCTTTGTAATGGGAAGAAGGAAGTAAAGAGCAGAACGAAGTTAATAAATGTATGATAAATCGCACTTTTATGAACGACATCGAAAAAGCACTACAAATGGAATTTAATAAACGTTGCATAGAGGCAAACCTTTTGGAAGCACTCGTCAATATCATTAAGCTCGATTTCGACTAGGGCCCAGTACCCTTCCAAATCATCTATCGTAGCCGGCTGAAGATCTCCCTCGACCGGATTCTACAAAAGATTTTAAATTTATCAAACGAATCAAGTAGTTGATTATAGTTCGCAGTAAAATTTAGAAGAGAAGAAGGGAGTTGTAGGTCACTCACCAAATGTTTCTTGACCAATTCGTCAAATTTGGATAGCTTTTTGCGGACAAGTAGCTGTGCTTTCCCAGCAGCTAATCTTATCGAGGATCCTGCCTCCTCTGGCATGGACTCAACCTGAAAATTAGTTGCCAATTAAAAGTAGCAATTAATGAGGATTCCGTTTCTTTCCAGTAAAGAAGCAATATCGAAGTTTGAGCATACTGGAAAAGTTCCAAGGATTTCAAGCAATTTGTCATTACAAGATGATGTCTTTTACGTGATGCTACAGAATAGGTGGTACTATAACGGAATATAACCACTTCTACCAACCCTTCAATGATGGGCTATGGATTTCGACTTCGATTACAAATATGGAGATAAAAAAGTATGAGCTGAGGACAACCCCATCAGGTGTTTATGATGGGGTCTTCAGATATGATCAATTGACCCTTCACGAAAGCTAGCGAACAAACGGCCCGAAAAATTCGAAATTTCAACAGTCGTTCCCCAGAGCTCTGGTGAAAGTGAAGTATTGACGAGTGGAGTCGGTAGCAGAATATACGAAATGCATCAAATTACTCCTGGGTCAATCGGAGTTGATATAAATCGGAGCGACAGTCCGTTACCTAACTCGCATAGGAAAATGGGAACATTACTCCTGCAATGTTTGGCCCCCGAAAATGATAGACTGGCTCAAACGACGTACAGATTCAAAAAACAGCACAGTTTTTTTCTGATTTATGTGTAAAGTAGTGTAATTAGGACGGGTACACAACCGATCAGTAGCTGACGTTTACATCCGGTTTCATATATTGAGGCAGAGTGTGATATATCTAGGTTATTGCTCTAGGTATTTGACCGAATATAACATCAATCTATGATGCTAATCAAGTTGGAAAAAGTTGGGTAAATCATATCGTTATGACCTAGAAATACAGCCCGGTTTTCGAATCTTCCAAGCACGATGAATCACTATAGATATACCAGTGGCAAATATACAAAAAGAAGGGTCTACTCTTCCATGTTCGGTCTTCTTGAAACCTGGGCATATTGTATAATGTTTTTCCACTCTTGAAACCTGGGCATGGGTCTACTCTTCATCTAGGAATTACACAAATGAACATATTGAACCTGTCAAAAGAAATCTCCCACTGAAACATAAAGCCTATGAAGTCTAATATGAATGAAATGGATAAGGATGACTGTTACCTCTTCAAGTTCAGACAACGCCTGCTTGATAGATGCTTCCAGTCTCGATCGAACAGATTCGAGAAGCACCACAAAATCTTCGCCCGTTCGCATATCTGAAACAGAATTCCAGAAAATCGGTGGCAATCAGCAAACAAAAAGGAGCCAAATATGTTCCTTTCGTTAATCATCGGACTTGATAACGGTTGATAACACTGCCGAATAACAAAACACAACCAGGCAAATATTCAGCCCCCAACGTTCTGCTGCTACACATTCTTCATAAAGGGTAGAACGAAAGTCTGACAGTGTAGTTTAGATGATTATAAAGTGTGACAGTTTCTGGGTGTTAACCAATCCATGGATTACGCCCCCTATCTAATTACCCCCCTCTCCCCCCCCCNCCCCCCCCCCCCCCCCCCCCCCCCTACCACTCGGAATTGTGGTAGCGTTTTGAATGCGTATGTGGCCTGAACAATGACTTGAGGTGGCCAGCAGGCGTACATGCCAGTGTTTTTATCACCTCAAACGAGTTCTGTACCATTTAATCGACCCGAAGGTTTCATGGTTTCACTAGGTCGCAGGAGAAGATCCGGGATTTGATCCCCGGACTATGAGCGTGGAATATTGTGCCACTTGCCACTGCAACACCTCCCCCTTGATGGATTCATTCCATCAGAAACTCATCATTATTTCTATGAAAAGTCATCAATTTCTGTCATACGTGGGAACCACAGCTCGCTGACAGCCAACTGATTTTGTCAACGCTTTCGCTCATCACTGCGCTGCTATTCATTAAATCTGTTGACAATTATTCTAGATGTACAAATAGGACAAGAGATAAAAGGCTGACAGCATGTTGCCTTTTGACCTATTAAGACTGGTTTCGCCCAGCACTAATAACCAGAGCCTAAATCTGCAAATAGTGTAAACAGATCTTTTCAATTTCTGTAAGTTCTCATATCGATAGCATTTTCTCTTCCCCAGAAAGTTCCTCGACCCACCATCACTAGATCCAACCTTTTATTCTATGTTCTCCCCTGAAATCCTTGAAAGATACCGTGGCTAGCTGCGAAAGCCGATCCAAAACAAATACACTACGAAATCCGAAACTGACAGTTGACTGACCGCACCTTGTACCCTGATGGTGAGTGTCATTCACTGGACACTCCCACCAATGCCACTAATAGATTTCCGAGTGGAAATGCAAAAAGGTTCTATTCAACATCGAAGAGCCACGAGGGGACAGCTGGTGAAGTCCTCCTAACCACAAGTTTTCGAATTTTATTAAAAACGATTCTATACCTCAAAAATGATGCTCAGATATACTTTTCTTTCCAAAAATACTTTAAAAGCTTATCCAAAATTCAAGTGAACAAGCAAAAGGAGACGCGATCACAAACCTCCAGACTTTTTTGCTGTGGAAGCCAGATTCACGTGGTTTTCTTTGGGAACATCGTTGGAGGGTTCCACCTCCTGAAGCGGAAGAGCAATATGAAAGCAGATCTTTGTGACACGTTGAGTTGAATTCGTCATCAAGGAAAAGTTCGAAAATCATGGAATGATTGGGGTCTGACCTACCTTAGATGGTTCGTGATTAATTTCAGACGTCGTCGATACCTCCATTGAAGCTGGCGTTGCAGTACTTACATTCATCGGTTCCATTACGGATGATGTCTGGGAGAGAAATGCATCAGTCGTTTTATATGATTCTATATTTATATTTTGGGTGAAGGTGGTACAATTGCAAGTGGCGCTCTATCATCCATGCAAGGACATTGGCTCAATTCCGAACGATATTCGTCCCTACCTAGCCTTCAATTCCCCCGGGTCGGTTAATTGGTGTCAGGCATTCGAAAAGATAAAAACTCCAACTTGTTGACAGGCTGGAAACTATAAATCATTCTGTAGGTCAGGAACACATTCAATACGCCAGTAGGATTCGAAATTCGAATGCGGGGCGCATCCCTCAGATGGAATGGATTAACACCCGAAAACTTTGTCCTCCGTGCTTCTTATCTATATTCATTTACTTTCTACCTTAAATCTACACCCAAAATAAAGTGATGAACCTATAGAGGGAGACGTAAGCTGCGCAAACTTCACCAATGGAAACAACCCTTTGAAAACCCACGTTTTTGTAGGAGAAGGGGCGCATACTCAGAGTTCAGCAAGTATGTATACAGTTCCTGCGTGCATGGGCTAGATCAAGGAATTCTCCCACCCCGCCGGCAGTTCCTGGGAAAAAATGAGCAGAGATAATAGACAAGGGGATGCCCAAGACTGAAGAACAATGCAGTAGACAGAAAGCCGGCATAGTGGGATTCCTTCGGAAGCTTTCGCGACCAGCCATTAGTATTCAGGTCAGTGAAGATGAATGCCGCATTCTACGTTTCCAATTGATATCACGGCTCTCACGTAAGAGTTAGAAATATTGCTCAAAGCTGGTTACTTTCAGCAGCTGCATTTGAGTAATCAAATGAATCTATGACCAATCCAGCTAATACTGATAAAAAACATAACTAACCGGTTGAGTAACCACAGGAGCTTTGCTGGGTTCTGGTGTCTCGTCGTCGACGTTTTTCTTTTCTTTGCTACATAATTGAAGCCGATCGAATTGCCCAATCAATGCTTTGACCGGAGACGGTGTCGACAGTGACGTGCCCATAGCCAGCACCGACCGATTAGCACGAGGCTCAGAGTTGTTTTGATGAAGTTCCTCGTCCCTAGAATGATACTGTAATAAATGAAAAATTGGTAGCGGTTAAAAAGGACATTGACTCGAGTAGAACTACAACCAGAGGGATTATCTGAGCTTAGATATCGCATTGAGGTCAGTTTCATTAGCATTTTGAGAGCATCGAGCAGGGTTAAGTGGTTATCAAATTACATAACACAGGCTGTCATGGACTACCATCTCGACGTCAATTCGCCAACGTCACAATAGTTACTAATTAATCGATATCGATAAATACATTTACATCCATTTAGCTTAGCGATATCAGGATATCATCGAAAACGGTATACCGTCTCTACAGCACAGTTACCGGTAGATAAAGATAGCATCAGCAAAGGTTGCCCATGGTAATGAAGGTAGGGGTTTGAGAATTGAAATAATATAATAAGACTATGCAATGTTTGGACAGGGTAGTTTACCGACTTGGGCGGGTTAGGTAACCGATGGGGCGGGCGTTACGAGGATTACAAAGAAAAACGAAATCGTGGATCATCACCATAGATCTCGAGAACGAACGATAGACCAGATCCGTTAAGGAGAACGAAGAAATCAGTTAATAAACCAAGGGGTATGCAAAAAGTAAGTTACAGAATTCTGACGGTCAGAGTGTCGTGGCCCTATTGAATTCATAAACGCTTTTTAAAATGTATGGGGGCCCAGTTGCGTAATGGGAAGAGGTTGGATAGACTTTATGAACGTTCTTTAAATGCATATGTGTCAGTCAGCCAATTCTAATGTTCGGCGTGGATTTATCTGGCCCACCATTTCGCACAGCATATTTAATTGTCAACGTTGGTTTTTATTATCATAAAGAACCGGCATTCACCACCATGCACCAGTGTAAGCCCTTGCACGACCTACATTCCCTCTGCACGTTTCCATAATTTTTCGCTCGTTCCCCACAAGTTTCTGGAATTTTTTTGTGTTGAATCCTTCGAATTAACCAATTTCAGCCAGTCAACACGACCTTCATGAATGAGCTTAAGAAAAATCAAATCAAAACTCTATCGACAACCGACGATTTTAACTTTTAAATACTATGTGATAACCATATTTTCTTGCATTCGGTCCCCTTACACTTCTACTCTCTTCAAACCCTCTCATTTTCACCTTTTCTCAGACTTAGTGACCTTTTCAGCACTTCTTTTTTCTTTGTTTAGGCCCATTTATCTGTGACTGTCACTCAACCTTCCTTTTTCTATGCCATCATCTGTCGTGTTCTTGCTATATCGGTCTCACCTATTACACTTCTTTGCCTCCATTACGAGCTCAACACAATTATCTATAGCAAGGGGANAGAAGCTCTTTGTTCTGCAGGATTAGAGGAATAACTCGGTTGTACGTCCCATGTTGATGAAGTGTCCTCATATATATTTACGACACTTCTGCGGAACCCAAATCGACTGGCAGTTATCAGAAATTAGAGGGGAACCGACCAGAACATCACTTTATTCTTTTATATGTATCTAACCCGATCACCTATTTTCACTATAATCACGTAGGAATCCAAAGAAGAACGACACTACGAATGTTGCTTCCTCCTGACGATGGAACAGAAGGAACCAAAGTTCCTTCGATTTCAGGTAATTTTAAAACTAACAGTAAAAAATGATTATTATATAATATTCATAAAGAGATAATATAATATTCATAAAGAGAAAAGACCTGGCTCAGCTGATTTTCGTTTATTTCAGACCCTAGCAATTGAATTACTCGATATTAGGAAATATCCAACCTCTCGTTAGAGAGAAAAGAAAGATGACAACGTTAACTGTAGACTGACAGCTCCTTACAGTGAACACAATGAATGCAACGATAACGAAGGCCACGCATCCGCAAACCTCTCCCCTTATAGGTGAGTCAGCCGCGATATTCTATATCTTTCGAGTGATGAATTCTGCGTCGTCTTGCGTCTCCCTCTAAGCCACATTTAAATCTTTGACCCCAGTCTACCGATTGTCCTTTATCTCCCAGAATATTTACCCTAAAAAACATCACTTACCAATATTAGGAAACTAGGATGTACAGCTATTTGACTGCCAAGGTTAATTATAGCAGAAAGTTACAGTCCCCTAGAAAAATCTAAGTGTTTTTTAGACGATGTGTATGAGAGCCATACAGTAATCGAGATCTTTCAAAGGGAGCTACCTAACTTTGATCCTACTCTTGGGTGAAGCCAGCTGATACCAAACAATTACCCATAACTTTTTGTTACTAAATGCGATCACCATCAAGTTATTTGAACATCATCCTGGTTACTATACCTTTACAGTGAGATTCACGACTTACAAACAAGGCGACAAATCGCCATGGACTGAAATGCCCCACCAACTTTAGCCCACAATCACATCTTGACGAAAAACATTCTCAGGAGCAGGGTTTGCAGAGCTCACAACTACTGTCATGACCAATCTTTAGCGAAGCAAACAGAAAAGAAAAGGACATGCAGTTGACAACTAAGCATTGAAAATATATTGGAAATAAGTCAATCCTATTCCAAATCTAAAACAGCAATCCTAATCGAATAACGACGGAGCCATTAGTGAACCCCATTTAAAATGCCGTATGCTCTCTTTTCTGCGCTTTCAAGGCTGTGGCAATGAGCATTTTGCCCATGCAATGGCCCTCGCGAACTAAGCGTCAGCGTTTTCATCCTCTCAGACATACTAATTTCAGTCATACGATCTCACCAAGAAGCAGGACTTAGCTTAGGTTTACCTACACGAGAGCCAAGTTGGCATTTCATACTAGGCCAGACCAGTAGGAGTCCCAACTCTCATAAGTGCTAAACCCAAACATCGATGCAGTAGAAATCATATGTTGGCTGAGCATTTTTCCCCAAGAAGCATAGATCACAGAATGGTTTGCAACGAATAACACTTACTGAATATGTTAGGAATACTCTAACGATGCTCTCTTACTTCAATAGTCCAACACCGAGCCGATAAATTGGAACTGACCTATAGTAGTCCTAAATCTTGCATTGGAAGGATGTTCATTGGCCCTCGGAGTTTTTCCTACATTTGGAAAGGTTGCCAAGAAATATAACACGAGCAGGAGTTTGTCCAGTTTCAAAAGGTGTAGAAGTAATAAAATGCAGTAACAGGCAAAAGGGCGGAGGTGGTGTACTGAGAAGTGGAGCACCACCACGCATGTATGGTCCACGGATCAAAAGCCGGCTTAACTGGTCCAACCATTACTTCCACCAGGGACGGTTATTTGGCGTCAGACTCGTCTAGGAGGACAAGAGAGCTGACTTGTACATCGGCTGGCTACCGCTTGGCCGCCTACCGCTTGGCCGCCTACGCCACTGCGATTTTGAATGGCAGTCGAATGAGGGAAGGTGTGAAGGCATTCCAAAATCGGGGTTGGTTGACGCCAGAGACTTCATCCCTTATCTCTAGTTGAGTTAGAGTGCAGGGTAAAAGACCGTACGGCCTTAAGACAACCTCGTTGCGCCAAGAATTGTCCAAAATGAGCGCTTGTATTCGGCGATGTACAAACTGGGTCATGCAAAATGTCTTTAAAAATATAAGGTCATACAGAACATTTTGTAAAATTACGAAATTCCGGAAAGAAGACACAAATACAAGGACGAAAGCGTTTACGACGGAATAAATCACTCACGACGAAGTGTTTTCCGCTGAAGAACCCTTTTCACAAAAAGTTTTCCTTATAAGTGTTGCGATTATTCTTATTCGATTCTCAACGAAGCTAATCGCCCCAGTTTCACCGGAAAAAAAGTCTCCACAGTTATCAGCCGCAAAGAAACCCAGCAGAAAACGCGTAATAAACATCTGCGAAGCCTACTTCCCAACAAACAGACTGCCAGTTCGTTCCAGACTGGAAAAAACAACATTAGAAGAAATTGGGTGTTCGCACATAATGGAAGGGCCGAACAACAAAGCAATATCACTCTGTGGGCTAGAAGAAAGCCAGTCGTACTAATTCGAAGAGGCCTCGACGAACTCGATCCATTTCCTCTGAACGAGGTTTTCGTCTAGAATGCAGTTCTCTGAGGTGATCTTAGCCGTTTCTTTACAACGTTCATTAGCTCGGCACTGAATGGGATTACTACCTAAGACGAGTCTATCATTAATTAGCTGCATACTTTTAGAAAGGTCCGGACAATAACTGGAATCTGACTATCTGTTTTTGTTTTACTGTTTTTTGTTTTTACTGTTTTTTTCTTACAGTGAAACAAGAGCAATATCTCTGCAAAACCGTGCAAAAGGTCGGTTCCGTTGAAAAGTGTTTACTTGGAAGTAAAAGTTTGAACTCCGTTAAAGTTTAAAGAAACTTTTGGTCAAACTTCGTGGTTCAGAAGATGTTCGCCAGAGAATTTGGGTTCAACCCGTCTTAAACTACAGTGGAGCTGCGGAGATCTTTAGTCGGGTAGAAAGGAAGGGTTTTAATGGTTGTCCGTCGCAACCAACGCTAGTCATCAAAGTTATATCTATCTCTCGATCTACTGGAAAGTTCAACCATGCTACAAAACCCCGATACATCCAGAGATTTGTGCAGAGCAGTTTATACAGACAAAAAAGCCGATTCGAGTCGTTATTTTGGAGAGGCTCAGCAGAATTAGTCCACAAATTTGGAGACATTCCAAAAAAATTCACACACTTTGCTTTACAAAACTTCTCAATCGTTCAGGACCTTCGCATTAGGTGAAAAAATGAGAAAAATAGATTGATAACTAATGCTAGAAAGTACTATACAAAGAATGTGAGGATTGGTTTGATTTACACTCGATCCATATCTCTAGTGGAAAGCGGTAATAGATTCCCAGCTCAGAACGTGCAGGACGGTTCCTGATCGAAACAGGGGTTCCATTGGTCCTCGAAATACCGTTCACCGTACGAATTCGGCCTTTTAAAGAGTGCTCAGTTGGTTGAGATCCTTACAACGAAATGAAGGAAGCACCTACAAGTGGTTGAAGGCACGTCAACGGCACCACAAGAAGGGAGAGTGTATTGAATCAATGAAGTGTGAAATATTGGCATCAAAACAGGGCCCAAAAGAACCTGACCAAAACATAAGGACAAAATATTGAATTGGATACTGAATTTCTCTCAACACTAGGTACAGTCATCCATAGATGACAACAGACTGTACAGCGAACAGCGGATGACTCCAAGACATTACAACGGGAAGGTGGGGTCGTACATGAAATCTTTCAATAATGCTCCGAAAAGTCAGACATATAGATGTTCCCGGATCATAATGGACCAGAGCAGGGTCTGGCCATTAATAACAATGATGTGGGACTTCAACGCGGGTACAGTAGTAGTTTTAACGATGCAATCCTTGAAAAACCAGTAGTGCCGAAGGGGCTGCTAATGTGTTCTAGAGTATCCCGGCCTATGACTGTTACGAACACATTCAGCGCTAATGATATGACTACCAGACTTTGCTAATAAATTCCCACACCTCTAAACGGGACACCCCCCAAATTGGACTCTGCGTTGCGCAGAGTGGAGGGTAACTAAAAGTGCGAGGCCGAAAAGACACACATACGTCGAGGCCGCATTATAATCGCTATACGCATAGCAAACAGATCATAGTAACAAGGAAGCAATTGAAATCATTATGATTTTGAGACGAAAAATGAGGTAGGATTAGGAACAAATGAGAAGAAAAGAAAAAAGAGAGAAAGACTCAGAAAAAAGTCAAATCCGTGTGACTAAGAATGAATGATGACAGTAAGAAAAACGATGAGAATCGCGGACACATCTAATTGAATAGTGTATAGAAACCGGCCAGATATACGATGAATTATGTCAACGCCAATGAGATAACCCCGACCGGGCGGGCACCAGAAGATTGCAATCACTTACGTCCAGCGCTCATGATGCGCGACAGCCAACGTATGCACGGGCGGGCACACACGATCCTCTTCGGTGATGACCGATCGGAACGCACACCCACTGACACCTTCCTTGACCGTCTCTACGCAATCGGAGAAAACTTTTTACGAGTAACTAATACTGCTAAGAAACTCAACGAAACCACAATAGTAAACCGATTCTCAGCATATCAAAGCAGTATGTTGGTAACATCTTGCGCTAATGAATGCAAAGAAAGGGTCAACACGCAAACAAGCTATCGACACTCGTATTTTCGCCTTCTGCCAAACAGGCTATTCAATCGTCACTACACACAGCTACCACACAGAAACGCGGTATAATTGGCCCTATTCGATGAACAATGCCTCACAAACAAAGCACAACGAATCAACGCTCAAATGAGCCGTGTGCTGTCACCCACACGTCCTACATGTTTGCCCAATCTGATCTCTATGATACTTTGGTTGATATCCTACAGTAACGATTTTGCCATAATTAGGGGTCCGACGACAGGCAATCAAGGTATCGACGCATTGCAACAAGATATCGGCATTTATGGCACTCAGAGAATTCCTTGGTCGGGTTTTTTCCGAACTTCGGGGTGTCTGAAAGCATTTACTGCCTAGCAATATAAATGTCCGCCTAACATTTGGAACATACCTGGTCCTCAAACGGGCCCGGGATAGAAACTAAATATTCGTGTAGATTACAAGATTTAATCCGCGTCCTGCATAAATCAAGTGGTTTCAGTTTCAACATTGAGATGCCGGAGCGTCCGGAACTTCTACAAGTCTGGGGTAATAACATTCCCCACGCTTATAATGTTCGATTCAGAGCCATTGACTATGGCTTCAATCCACTTTAACAGAAAACTTAAGGGCGGTCTTACCTTACAAAAGATTCAAGCCAGATTCTTCAAAAATTGAAATGCTTCAGACATGTACTTTCTCCAGCCATATCGGGTGGGAAACCAACATGGCGAACGACCCAGCTCCATAGCTGAGCCCAAGGAAGAGAGCGGCAGAGGAACATTCAGATAATCGAGGGAGTAGTGAAGAAGACGAAGAGTATCCGGCTCTGCGCCCATTTTTTCGATTCCGCTGTCCTACCCGATTTGTCTCACGCCTCAGAGACTTGGACTCTACGAGGAAGACACGATGAGTAGGCAGTCAGCGCCATTCAACTGTGGAAAGGACAATGCTCGTAGTTTCCTAACATACAAAAAAGTGGAGGCCAACCCGGAGTTACGAGTCTGGTCAACGAAACGAAAGAANGCGGCAGAAGAACATTCAGAAAATCGAGGGAGTAGTGAAGAAGACGAAGAATATCCGGCTATGCGCCCATTTTTTCGATTCCGCTGTCCTTCCCGGTTTGTCTCACGCCTCAGAGACTTGGACTCTACGAAGACACGATGAGTAGGCAGTCAGCATCATTCAACTGTGAAAAGGACAATGCTCGCAGTTGCCTAATATACGAAAAAATGGAGGCCAATCCGGAGTTACGAGTCTGGTCAACGAAACGAAAGAAGATCAGAGACGCTGCCGCATACTAAGGAGGCGAAGATGAGAGGGGCCGGATCCATCACGCGATTTCAAGATGATCGCTGGACCAGAACGATTACTGGTTAGATCTCTAGGAACGTACGAACACAGGTGAACGCCAGCCGCATGAGACTCCTTTGCAAAAGCTCTAAACGAAAGAAGGACTTGCTACTTGGACCTTGAGCAGTAGCGGATTCACTAGCTACCTGGACCTTGAGCAGTAGATTACATTGACTTGCAACCAAATGAAGAACGGCTGATAATCGATGGCAGGTAGTGGATGGGATACTTCCTTTCTAGATATTGGGAAATTCAGCGGCGGTTCTCTAGGAAACGAAAGAATGAGTATGGAAACCTCCAAAATAACGGAAAATTACAGCGATTTTTGGAAATTCATAGGTACAATTCGCATTTATCGTCAAATATCATAGGCCAACATGCAGAAGCAGTGTTCTCACCCAAAACTAGATGTTTTTCATAAATAAACAAACATTTTATCAGTCTCCATCGGTGTAAACAGTATAAATACGGCAGCAAAACCTGTGCATTGAGTTACGTCAATGTTGCATAGAGATTGGCAGTGGTATGTATTACTAAAACCGGAGTCAGGGGGGTGCGTAGCGTCCTTTCCAAGCAGCAGGTGGGCACGGAATGACAGCGCAAAAAGTAACGCTGACTTTCACGTTCACATCCGCTACAAGGACAACCTAACCTATCCATCTAAACCTGGGTTGCGGTCGATTTTCCCGCCTAATAGTACTTACTATCCTTATTCTTCACTCCCTTTGGAATAAAAGGCCAACCACTAAGTAACTGCATTAATCTAAAAATTACCAAACTGGAACAACTCTCGGATATAGGAAAGATGCCCGTACCATTATTAATAAATAACACTAATATTAATAATTGTTGTTTGCGGTAATTATGTTTTTGTGCCGCCCGAGGGTTTTAGGTGAGAGTTTACCAAGTCAAACGGCCTAACGTTAAGACGCAATCGTCGCCTATAGAGGTCTAAATGCATTTCGAGGTGATTTACACGCCATCAACAAGTGTTTTAACCCCTGTTGCAAACGTAACGAAAACAGCTTCTTCGAAACTCGTATTTTGCAAACGACTCACCAAGGTTCTACCACTCAAGCGGAGAAAATTTGAGGGTAATGCAAGAGAGAAGTTGGAGAGTATTAATGATATAGTATACTGTATGTGTTATGAGACTATGGACGTGGAATAAATCCGATCAGTTAGAGCAAATTGAAGAAGTGGTTTGGGGAGACTATAGCCGCGCCTTTTGCCGCTACGGCACCCTCCCGTGCCCTAGGCTCATGCTTTCAATTTTCGTTCATATTGATCTTTTTACTCAACATCTGGCAAAACAAGAAAATGGGATTACGCAGGGGTCCTCGTTGAAAGGAGGGGTAGACATTGAACTGGCATTGTTTCATTGCGCAAATGATTACTCACAAAGTTACATCAATCCTTCCGGCATCGTGCTGGAAAAATATGAAGATCCCTCATTGGAAACAAATAATTTCAAAGAACTGATTGTCATTTTGGAAATAAACTTTAAGCACGTTACTCTGATGTTTACTGCTATTACAATGTTTCATCTGCACTGCATGGAATCAACAAATTTTAGACAGCCCCCAACTGCACGACTTACGCGAGGCCAAACTTTTGCTCTGGACGAGTGATATCCGCCAAGGCTAAAGGACGGTCCGATTTTGAGAGCACTTTAAAATACTATCAATCACTACCAAGAGACTGGTATTCCTGTAAAAGTAGCCGAAAGTAGTCGACCTTGATCATCTGTTGCTAAGCAGTTCATCGAAATGATTAAAAAGAAAATTCATTGTAAAGCGAAGATGTCAAGGAGAAAAATGGACTGTCCATATTGGCGAGAAATTTCTTTGACTGATTATCCAAAACGAGTCATACAAATGGTTCCACGCATAGCAGGGTCTATTCAAATTTAACACGTTGACGACAATGTCGGTCAATGGTGACCGACAGTACTGTAAGTCAACCAAATGAAGAAATTCTCAGGTTTTTTTGTTTCATATTTTACATTTACTTATTTACTCACTAACTTTAGCGTCGACCCGTGATCCATCTAAATCTAAGGTTTTTATGGAAATATTAAGTATCGAGTCAGGAGTCGTACATCATATCACATAACAATTAAAATTTGAACTCCTTCCAACAATTGGCTTCTTACCTCTAATCTTGTTCCCGCCAAACGTTTAAATAGTGATTTCTATGAATGTTCACGATTCAAAGCCTCATACACCGAAATGGTCTACAAATCCCATGNTTTCGGAGAATTCACCCAAATCTTGACAGAATACAAGTTTTTCTTTTATTTCCAGGAGTTTTTACTTGTTTTACACATGAATACAGCAATTTCAATAGGTGTCTGTCCCGTGGGACGAGGTCCGCCAATGGTAGCCGACGATTTGTAGCGCCTTCAGACGGTCTCGTCCCGTGGGTGCGCAAACGAAAAACGCTCTCGTCGTCAACGTGTTAAACAAGGGACCTTTTCAAGGGGGCATAATTTGCGCATAATTTTGTGAATTTCTCAAGAATCAATGCCGCTGTATAACCAGTAATCACTTTTCCGGAAACATCAGCCGACAAACGACCTTGCCTTACACACTGTTGATTCAGATTTGTACAAAAAGCATAATATAACATAAAACTGATGGAAACGAGACCTTGAACTCAAACCCGTCAAAGACGTATCCTGCTTTCCATTTAATGTGTTTTTTCAACTTTCTTTTCGCAAAAAGCCTTCCAAGGATACAAACCGAAATCGAAGAGGGGTGGATGAATTTCTTCGACAGCCTTATGGAAGAATTCCCTGTCGAGGATACAACAAGGGACGACGACCGCCGATCCTATACCACTGCGAATAGAGGATGAACTTCGTCAAGATGCGGGAAAAATAGCGGTTGGTCCAGATGATGATATAACGATACCAATTTGAGCATAGAAGGCACTGAGTGAGCAGAATTATTCTGAGGCGCTTCTTGAACATCGTAATTAGGAAATGTCAGTTTCCAGATTGGAATGGGGAATAAAGTTTCCTTGTTTGGCTAACTCTATTTAGAAGAGGGACATGAGGGAATGCACCNCTGAGGATCAAGTTCAGCGTCCAGGCCCAACTTCATTCGCAGGTCGCCTGGAGGCTGAAGAAACTGGTCACAAGCTCGTGGGAACGATTCGATTTTTACCTAGGGATCCACAACAAATTTTTTTCCATAGCCAGACACACACGGGTGAAGGACAGGTATATAGGAACCGTCGATCCTGCCACCTAGCCTTTGTCGATGTGAAACGTCTGATCATCTTGTAATCCAGTAGAACTCTCAGTGATTAGAACATTCAAAACATCCGAATTTCCTAGCGTAGGAAATGTACGACAATTCCAGTACAGCTAACCGCAGCCCGCACCACTTCAGAAAGGAGGTAGACATAATGATTCAATCTCAACCGATCGACACTGCACCCATTATCCTCTCGACATACATTTGATGTAATGCTAGAAGAGCTTGCGGATGAACCACCGAGACGGCGCTGACGATACCACCTTGATAATGAGGGGCAAGACAGCTCTAGGACAATGTGCCTGAATAATCAAAAAAATCTTCGAACAAATGTGTTGCGGCTGAAAGTGACAAAGGCCAAACTGCTGAGCTTTGAAGAGTCCAACGAGAGCCGATCATAGAGAGGACGCGAATTGAGAAGTGAGTTACCCATTGACAGTAGCGTGGAACGGCAGCAAGTGTTTCTCCTTCGGTAGGAATCATGAAAGACAACTTCATTCCCCTGAAGTTATGATGTTGGAACGGGCTTGAGTAGGATCGAGTCAATGAAACAGAGAACATGTAGACACGATCTGCTACTACAACTAAAGATGCGCGGGCAGCGTCTGAGAACTGGCGGTAAAACTACCGAAACACTGGATCCCAACAAAAGGTGCCTCGAAAGAAAAACTCCAGTTGATAGTTTTTTCGTCTATCCTCCAGATTTTTTTTATAAGCTAAACATCAGATCTTCATTCTCTATAACATTTGGATGGAATGAAACCCAACCGTAATTCCTATGATCCCATCTAAGCGTCTTTTCAGCGTAGGACAATGGTCGGATGAATCTACTTGGTATATGAATGTCAATGAACACTTATTTTGTACAGCTCCAAAGAATTTTTTCCGCTGTCAAGTAATTTTCTCATCCAAAAAATCAAGTAGAACTTCCGTACTTATTATTCAAAATGGACTCCACAGGAATTCCTCTTTCCCCATGCTCTTTTCTCCTACTCACACTTGTTCGTTAATTTTACTTTTGATTGATACAAAGATGAATTATTTGAATGAGCCATGACAACGAAATTACGAAAAGTCACAAATCACAGTCAGTTTGGAACTCTCCTTGAATAAAAAGGAATGAAGAGTTCGCGATACAGCGATTGACGATCACCATTTGAGAAGCGCAAAAGCGCAGAAGAGGGCATCTTGAAACGCTGATTCCAATCATGGTCAATAAAACTCGCGATCTCTTGGAACTTAATTTAGTGAAACGACTTTTACTGGAAAATTACGGCGACGAACCATAGGTTGTTCTTTGGAAACTTGGTGCAGGGAACATTAATTATCCTACATTCACAAGCCATGAAGAGAGGACAGTCAAGCAAACAGGTTTGCAATGTTAGAACAGTCGAAGACGACGTCGTCTCGATTTTTATCATAACTAGCCAACAAGCGTGAGAAATGTTCCCTTTAAATGGCAAAAAAGCCTTTCCCGCCATGCAGGAATACATGCAGAGCAGACCATAATCAGAATTTCAACTACTAACGGAATAAAGGGAATCCCAATTCCGAATTCAAGCGGTTAAATTGCAACAATGTAAGAATAAGCACGGAAATCAAATCTGCGCTAAAAAGCTGTAAACGTCACTGAAGCGTCAAGCATTCTATAACTAAAAAATCGAGGAAACTCACCGATCAGGCGTTGAATGCTCGAACAAACCCAAGCGACGTTCAACAATACTACGTCCCATTGTACGGGTAGCACTACCTTCCAAGTATCGGGGTGACCTAGACAAATCAGAAATTCAAAGGCCTTTCGAGATAAAGACACGAAAACCACTCACTTTCTATATCCACTAAGAGCACAACTGATTCGAACATAACTAGGTACACGATAGGCAGGTGTACCACATTCAGCAAACGCGAGATTGTCTTCTGACATGAACTGTGAAACACCAGCAAGGGGTGTTATTTGAAGATCCTATAAATGAGATACTGACAAAAATGATCCAAATAAACTGGAAATCACAAAAGCGGTATACCACTGAAGCAATTTTGAGCCGAGGTAACTCTGGCGGTTCACTCACTCTCACATTATCCGAAACTGGTCTGCGGAATAGGTAAAAAAGTTTACATGCAACCACTAGTCAATACAGTCTCAGGGTAATTAGCAAGTTTTCAAGAAAAGCTGTAAAAGTGTAACACCAGGAAACCAGGAGTAAAAAGAATAAGCTGTTTACGGGAATTCATACCCTGTTTTACATTCAGATTGCGTCGAATACATTATAAAATTCTCGAAATATCAATCATCACGTATTTCAGATTACCATTATCGATTTAAAAAAATATCGGAACACCTCACACTCTACAATGACCAAGGAAAATCATGCTTCGTGCCACCCCGTGAGCTATGGTTCCGCCTTACAAAGCCCTTTGAATGGACAATTGCAATAGCTTGTATTGTAGCATAAGTGTCTCCCGTTTGCGGCCAAATACTGTTCGTGTGAGAGACATTCTCTTTAGCGATTCATACAATTTGAAAAATTATATTTACCGTGCCACGTTGGAGTGTTACATGACGGAGATCGTTTTCACTCATCGCTGGACGAGGAGTGCCGAATTTCGGTGGAGAAACTGCCACTTCGTCACTATCCGGTGATATAAGATTGATGTCCTATAAAATAATCTTTTTCCACGACAACAATAGACTTTTTTATGTAAAATTATAAAAAATAAGGATGTAGAACGTTGGACATTTGCTTTAGGTAACTGACACGCACCCAGCCTTTGCCCCGAATGTGTGCTTTGGACAAGCATGCATCCAATTAAGTTAAAATCAAACGAGTTAATAATGTGGTTGATCTAAACGGGGCTCAATCAATAGACCAGATGGTCGGGCTATTCCCGGCACTGGCCCACCTCCGTCTTTTCTATTTGGCATGTGTTGTGAGTCACGAAAGACGTCGATGTTGCTGTGGTATAGTATCCTAGGGATCTATTTTTCTGTTTCCATGGAAAAAGACACCACCGATAAGATGAATACGGAAAATAAAGAAATAAACGGGCGTTATTTTTCTACCCCTTCCCAGACTGAATAGCATTTTTTTGAAACGCTTCTAGGAACATTTGTGCAAAAAGCGAAATAGTCGTTGTTTATAATCACTGAATACGGCGATTTCATAATACCTTTTCGCCTCTCTTCGACTTTCTTCTTGAAAGTCTGGTAAGGAGAGTTCCAAATCGATGTGGAGTTTGAGTGACATCGCCACTTAAACAAACAGTTGTCAAGATCGAAACGGTAAAATCCCTTTCTAGACACACATCGAAAACATAAATCAAGTGAAAAGCATGTTTTCAAAAACAGAGCATGCAAGCCTAAAAAGGCTTGAACGAACCTGTCGTCGTGATACGTCCCATTCGCGCTATCAACCTGACCACCACGACTGCTGGCCCTTTTTGGAGTCTCAGTAGACGTTAGACGTGTGACAGCCGGGCTCTTACTCCGTACACGCCGACCCAATCTCGCGAAAAAATTTCCTGAACGAAATGAATCAAATATGGGTTCGTAGCATTTCAAACAGACGTACTTACCGACAGGGGATGCCCTAACCCTCGCATTCTCTACAGGCATCACTAGTGCGGAAAAGCCCAGACGGCTAAGAAAGACCCTGAACAAAGTGTTGACTGAGCTCTAAACATGCAATACAATTACACATTGATAGTGGTTGAATATGAACGGAGAATAACCGCAAAATAGCTATCAAGTGAGCTAACTTATTGGATCAATCTTCATAATATTTTGTAAAACAACAGATTGCCAATAAGCAATAACATTATTAAAAGGACTTGCATGTACAAAAGCGATAGAACCAGAGCAAAAGATGAGAAAAGTTTACCATACGGATGGGACGTTAAACAAAAACCTACACGAAAACAATTCATTTTAATCGCGAAGCAAGCCAATAAAATCTCTTTCTAGAATGCTACAAACAAATCGGAGAACGTCTATGTAAACCAGTATGTTTCACATGGGACTAAGGATTTCCGCGGAATTCAACTTGACCCAGAGGCTAAGCAGGTGAACAAGGAAAGACGATAACATGTAAACATGAAACTTAATAAATCTACGACCCACATATTAATGAGATAGTGATTATCAGTCCAGCGCGGTAACAAACAGTTTAAAATGAATATACCGCGTAATAAGGGTAACAATGAACAAAATTATGAATCCTGGTTTAATCAGACACATCTGAATCGTCCGATGCAGCATCCTGATTGTTTTGGGGAGATGCAGTGCTCCTGGATACCTCGGCGCTTCCGCTATCTGCCGCAGCTTGTCGCGCCTTCAAGGGGACAGAATGAGCAAAAGTAACGAGATGCTCTTAAAAGCGATATAGTTGGAAAAATATTGCAAACCAAAAATGCACCTTCCATTCCGCTGTCAAACGTGCTTCTTCTGCGAGAGCTTCCTGCTCTATCTCACCACCTAACAAAGCTGGGTCCTTGATATGCTTGGCGAGCGATTTTGACATACTGGAATTACAAGGAAACCTCAATATCAAATGACAAAATTGAAAAAAAAAACTGAAGTCATCAGAGAAAAAACCCACGAGAAGGCCCTGAACCGCTTGCACGGCCCAAAAACACCCCTCAGTTTGTCGTCTACAAAACAAAACCGTTTGTCCTTCGGATCAAAAAGATTGTTTGCTCGTATGTACTCCCACATTTTCGATATAACCTTAAAAAAAGAAGTTCACGGCGGTTCCCTAGACACAAAAACAGCTAGTGGGAAGACTCACATCGCATCTTTTCATAAAACGAGCACCAACAATGGTTTGCAGCTCTTCACTCATCAGACATAGCTTGGTCATCCGTCCAAACTTGCCAGAATGATCTCCTTTCGGGGCGTTTTTGTCCTTCTTCTTGGACTAGAAAAACTATTGTAGCACCAAGACAGTGATGACTAGCCTTTTATTGTTCATAATGACTGGGTCTTAAAAAGAAAACTACTAGTTACTAAGAGGGTTCCACGAAAATCCACTTTGTAACAAGAGCTTACACGATTCGATTTTATCGGAACTTGAAAGGGAGTTGTCAGAATCGGGTTAGAAGAGCGAAAACACTGATACCAAGAAAAAAAGGTGCGGGTCGGGATAACACGGTTCAGATAATGAGGATTCCTTGTCTCTCAAATCTTCATAGATGATCTACGAAATAATCGAAACGCAGAAAAGCACTGAGAAATCACGCGAAGTTTTGAATGAACCATAAATGATTTTAGTTGTTTATAAAGAAATTTCAGTGACTAGTGCTTCCAAGAGCTCCTTGTTATAGGTTGTGTAGTTTGCCAGATTTTACATTCATCTACTTGCCAAAAAAGCGTTTTAATTGTAATAAGACCCAAAAATTGCAAAACTTTAAGAAAAAAAATTGTTGCTCACTCTATCCGAGCGATCGGCAGTCTTTTTTAAGATTTGTGCCGCTTTGTCAGCTGCTGCTCTTCGTCGATGTTTAACTGCTGTCATCAAATCTACGTCCCCATCTCCTTCGTTAGCCTAAAATACTCCTTTTTACAGCAGCTGCAACAGCCAGTTTCAATGAAAAACTCCAAATGAATGAAAAAACACCATAAATTCAATGTATGGTTGATATAAACAAAACCGTGAACTTGAATTAAACAAAGAATAAGAGTAAGATATGAGAGGCACGAACAGGATCCCTACAAGGAAAAAGGTCTCCCATGACAACCCTAACCACTGCAGTGAAACCGTCTCAAAAATGAGAAGCGAAGTTGGCGATGTACAAAACCTGAATTGGTGAAGTAGGGTGACAGATTGCAGTCCGTTCATATTTAGTGCTCCGTTCACGAACGCTCGTCTTTGTGGGTAAGGGGGCATCTCCAACAGAAAAAACATGGGGAAAGAAAAACGTCTGAAAGACATCTTTCTAGCACGTTAGTGCGCTTGGTAGATGGAAGGTGGGTCTCGCCTCCGAAGTCATCTAGCGTTTTTTGAACGTTGTTTTCTCATATTTCGCCATGCACTACGTAGGTATCTCAAGGGAGTGTTGAGGCAAAAGGTCCTAGAAATACCGGGGAGGCTGTAGAAAAGAGAAATCCCCAATGCACTCTATATAGCACGATAATCCTGAGCATTTTACTATAAGCGTTCGTAGATTTTTAGAAGAAATAACCTATTTTTTTAAAATTTGGTTACCCCAGATAATCTGATCAAATAAGATCCTTCAAAGAGGCAAGACACTCACAACCTTGTTGCACGAATGAAAATGAAATAAAATGAGTCCTGATTCACAAGTCAGACACAACAGAACGAGTCCTCCTTCGCTTTCAAAGACCGGCAACATGAAAAAGGAAGCGGAAATATGAAAAAGATGAGGAAATGTTCATAGACCTTTCTGGAAGCTAGTCTTTTCTGCCCCTCTTCAGCTTATTCGGGGAATGGACAAGCTCTGACTGTGTCTTAAGTTGCACCATAAGTGACCATGATCAAAAATTCCTGGTTGGCTTGATGAAATAGTATATCTGACAATCATGTTTAAAAGGCAAGTCAGGAAGTTCCCAAACACTACATAATAGATGTCTACAAATCAAAAAAGCATTGAGTAGGAAATATGGTTTAAAGACACTGTTGCGTGACTGATACTTATCACTAGCAGCTTCCCAGCACTCGCAAAATATGTCTCTAGCCCTTTTTCCCCCCTATGATTCATATTGCATAGCAACGTTATTAGCAATATTTAAAAATTCAGCGCTGTATTACGGACAGTGAAATCTCGTCACTATTTCCACTCACGTCCAATGTTAAAAGGAAAGAACAAAACCCAAATAGGAAAAGTTAGCCCACTTTCAAAGCTGCAAGAGCAAAAGATGACGAAAAAGCGGTAAAGGCGGCACCCGGAGACGTGTATTGATTGGATATATAACTGGTGGTCGTAAATGTGTTGATGAATATCATATGAAGTTCTTAGGTTTTAGCTGACTAAACAAAAATAACTGCGCCACATCACTGAAAGGTGACTTACTATCAGACGCTACCTTTACAAAAAACAATGAACAATGCCTGCTACTGCTATGGGTTGAAAAACAACAGATGAGAGAAACTGTCAAGATTTCACTTTCATCCCTCCAGTCACGCGATATCGGAATGACTCGTCAAGTTAAGTGCAGTTGACAGCTAAGGCCATCACCATCAACCCGAACAGACGTTCAGTCGTCTACTCGGTAGATACGTCGGCCAAGGTAGAACGATTACCAGCAGAAATTAGATATTGCGCGCCAACGAGGAGAAAAAAATATATTGTAAGAATTAAAATAAACAAGATTCTAGCCAGAAACGAATACTTCTGGGTAATCTAGATATAAACTTTTTCTGAACATAATAGAGTTTTGCATAATCCGATGAGAAACTCGTCGGAACNCCTCAGCCACACTCTGCCACGCCGAAACAAAAAATCCAACAATATACGCGCCAATAACTTGAAAAGGAGTTCATTCAGATAGTATCAATAAAAAATGCAAAACACACCTTTCTTTTGAGAGAACGCTTCTTCTTTGCCGATGCTCTTCTATCGTCTACCACCCCTTCATCAGATGTGTCACTATCACTGTCTGATGCAGCATGAGATTTCTCCGGACTTAAATAGGATGGGATAATTTTAAAATAACTCCAAATCAGAAAGTCTCCACCTTTTATTTTCTTCAGTACTAGGTGGTTCAGACGAGGCTTTTTCTTCGCGTTCTTCTCGTCTTTCAATTACTTGCTTCGTTAGTAAATCCACTTCTTTGCGAAAGTCATCAAAACTTTGATTAAACGTTGACTGAAAGGGTTATTTATGAACAACACATGAGCAAAGTGCAAAAACGACAGGCTCTTACACTCAAATGGGCCCGAATCTTCGAACTAGTTAGCTTGTCGAGCCCCTCTTTATCGATCATTTTTTCAATGGCATCCATGGCCTCATTTTTATCAACTGGAAACGTGTCCTCATCAGAAGACGACATTCTGAAAGAGTAAACAAAGAACTACAAACAGTAGGATAATCAAAGAAAGCACCAATTCAAAGCTTTTGTTCCCTACAGCATAGTCCCTATCTGGGATTCGTGAAAAGGAAGAAGAAATAAGGTACAGAACGAAAAAAATTGCAGAATAATTCTCAACAATGTGACTATCATCGTAGAATTGAAAGCATCTTGGAAAAGTTCTTCGATGAGTAGCCAATCGGGTCACAAAGAGCAAATCTGTTGGTGCAAATGGTAATACTCTTCTAACTCCTCCAAAAGTAAAGCAATCAACAGGGTGCCAAAAATTATATCGTTCACCAAAATATGCGATCCGATTTCTTCACAGCCTCTTGTTAAGGAATTAAATCGTTATACGAAAGTTACGACTTCAAATGGGATGAGCGAAAACGGGCACAAAAACCCCTTATCCCATCACAGTTTAAAGTGACCGGAAACATCTTCGAATCAAAAACGAATTAATTGCTCGTTGAGGTATGTTGCATTTCATCCTTAGCATATAGTGGAATTTCGAAAAAAAAAACCGGGTGCACTGAATAAAAATCTTAATTCCTTTGCTTGCAAAGGTGCACGGGAAACAGTTATTCATAAAAAGAGTAATAAAAAATAACTTGGAAATAATAACCACTTCATACGCAGCATAGAAAGTGAGACTCAATCAAAGCTGGTGAATCAAAAGCAGTGTCAGAATGCTTTGAAAAATAACTATATTGAAAAAAGGTAAACCCGAAAATTCAATTTAGCTTATACACCTTTGACGGTGAAATAATACACTTTTAAAAACATGTTTATCAACTGATTCATAAAGAACTTGTGTTCAACACTTTCAACTGCGACAAAAAAGATATAGAAATCCTTCAACTGGACTTAAATAATTGAAAAAAAACCGAACTAACTTTGTTGTAAAGAAAAGGCAGCAAGAGAGATGTGTAGTAAAGAAAATAAGCAAAAAAAAGATTGCCATATGTACTCTTGATAGCAAAATTAAGGAGAAATCATTAGATTTTGAAAACAAAAAGAGACTTATAAGAAATGGAGAGGTTCTATCAAGTTCGGCCACTTTCTTGCGAAGGAAATTGGCTCTACAAGCTCAATAGAATTTAGCATCATGAATGTGAAGGCTATTGTGGTTAGGTCTTACACGACCATCATCGACTATGATCAAGGGAATGCGTAAACACAAACACAAAAAAGTAATAACAAACACAAAAGGAGATTCGAAAAGCATCCACACTATACAAAATAACTAGAAACACAATACCGGCGATTTTTATACAGAACTAAACCAATTTAATAGAAATAACCTTGTAAAAAGTGAAAGTTTGGATTTTGTAAACTCGAGTATCGGCCCGAAAATTCGTGGACCGAAGCAAAAAATAACGCGCTCCTGTGGAAATTTGGAGCTCCCGCACAAACCGAGGGCGGCGATTTTTTCGAAAATTTCGAGATACTCTGTAGTTTTTGGGCTCAGTACTTTCCCTCCAGGCCTTTTATTAAGGTTTTACTCATGAAACTATGACTTTAATCATATGCTTAACCATATACCGATTTCCAAAATAGTGTAGTATACGGCGGAGTCAGATTGCCTTCTATTTTCCCTTAGTTGGGTTAGAAATGTAAAAAGAACTAGCAGTTTGCTATGAACTTACCGAGTTTTAGATTATTCGGTGCAGAATGATCCTCTGTTCGACTTCGACACCCTCAAATATCGTTGAAGGGGAATTGGAAGACTGTGGGATCACGGAAAGGCAGGAATGGAATGGTCATGCAACCTGTAATCAGGTGTTATACGAAAAAAAGTGAAGCTGAAAAGGCACCGTCTTGATGGCACAAGTCTAAGCATGAGTTATCGAGCTGCGGGATATTGATTGACGCCGACGCTTTCTGCCTCAACGCGAAGTTAAAGGCGACCGATCATGGGAATAACTATAAGCACTAGATACCTACCGTCCTAGTGAATCATTGAAGCCATTCCTAGCGCGAAATAGGTATCAGTCCGCGAATTGTTAAACACGAAATGCTCCACCTTCGAATGCCTGTTGTTCCCATAAATCTCAAGACGCGAATTCCCTTGTTCCCACCGTTTCCGAGTATGAACACTACTGTGGACATAGTTCGGAAATAGACTCATCAGAATATTGGAACTGTACAAAGTGTAGACTTCTGCAGTGCGGAAACACTTCCCTCAAACTAGCCGGGGCTTTCAAACTGGACCCAACCAAACGGGCCTGGGGCTGTCCCTTTGGCACAATGGCTATGCTGGATAAGAATGACGATACACGACCTATGTCGTACGAAACTTTTCGCTACTGTAGCCTCATAGCTTTTTTTACGCATTGATCATCAAGCTTGGTTCACATCACATCATCACATTCACAGCAACCTTATATATGTTCACGGATTCTCTGATTTTTCTCACAGGGCGCTGCTTGAATCGGTCTCGGAGCTGTAACATTCTTGTGGGAAATACTTCTCTTTCTATGCTGAGAATTTGCGATTTTACAACAACGAACGAATTTGATTTGCAATTGAATCTGATTGTTTTTAAACGAGTAGTTTATACGTAGACTTTGCAGGAACCTACGGCATCTGTTCTCTACTGGGAGCTGTACATGGGAGAGAAGGGGAGCAATGGTACGGTGTTATGCTTCTACCTTGATAGCTCCACTTTACCCAATGCTACCGTCACGGCAGAGAGTAAGCTGTAGTGAGGGTTTGAGCACTAATCTTGGGTTCGCACTGCTTTGATCACGATATGCACTCAATTTTATCTGTATTCGATACACTGGAGGTACGATTCTGAATAAGCTGGGTGTCCCGCGTGCTATTTTACCCGGTCGTATACCATCTGTAAAGAACATAAAACACGCAAAAGTTCTCTTTAGGACTAAAAGAGGACAGCCTTAGCCCGATACAACTACAACTTCTAAGCGAGGCAAGTGGCTCTACCTCTCTTAGTCAAAAAGGTACGTCATTGAGTTTGATCCGAGCGAATTACGAGCATCCTCAGCGTAAATCAGCTGGTTTTACTTCCAGTTCCACGAGCTGATGGGAAGAGAGAAGATGATTTGAGAAGAGCCGTATTTGATGCTGTCGTACAACTGTCTGAAGTTGTATCAGAAGATGTTCTTAGAGTGCAGGTAAGTGTACAGATAACTTTTTGTTTCTGTAAGACCATCGCCAATTTCCCTCCCTCATGCATCCGACGTTCACTGTTTTCAGCTTCCTTTTTTACATTGTACGTCGTGGGATGAGGTTATTGAAGAGCGTTTTCTCGGAAAACCACGTCTGTGTGGTTTTCCTACATGTGCAGAAATTGTTGAAGTGCACTTAAAGAAGCAAAAATATTTTATAGACAGACAGGCTATGAAAGTAAGTAGCTTATCCTTCAAATTTTGTAACCACTCTCCGTAGACGTGCCCTTTTTGTAGATATATGAACATCGCATTGAAAGTGATATGTACTGTTCTCGTTCATGCATGCTGCGATCGGCGTCTATCCGAGCTCAATTGGCTGATGAGCCGTTGTGGCTCTCTGGTGACGTGTCGAGACGAATGTGTAAGTTAACAAGTGATCATCATAGTTACGACTAGCATCAACTTCAGCTGTCGATTTTTAGCTGCGTCATACAAAATTGAAAAGCCAGCAGAAGAAAACGAAGTGATCACGAAACGGAATGAGATTGAGGTAGTTCGGGCTGTTGAGCAGAAGCTCACCGACTTGAGGATCAGGGAAGCAGAATCGTCGACGGAATCAGAAGCGGAAGATTACCCAGATGTTGAGAAGGTAAGCATAGCGGATGTAGAGGAGCAGAATGGAAAAGTCAATTATGTTGGTTTTTCTGGTGAAATCTGCGATGAGAAAGTTTTGCTGCTTACAATCTGATGACCCGCCAACGCAAGTTATCAATCGGGCTTAATATTTTTACTATACTGAGCCCTTTTTCTGAAGATCTTTGGAATCATACATGATGCAACGTAGCGCAGCTATCACGAGTAAGGGGTAGATTCTAAACTGGACCGCACTTGGGGCTTTCACATGGGCGTTCTGGCGCAGGAAGCTGATATAATCATATGAGGCGTACATTTGTTCTTTGTTTATTCTGCATTGTTGTACTGTGCTGTAAAAACAGTCATCTATCAACCATAGCCCCTACTTTTTAGGATGTGAAGTCATACATCGAGACTGTCACGAGCCTGATTGGAGCTGAGGATGAAAATCCTACGCAGGAAAGTACTGGCGGAAAATGCCCCTCGACATCCAGTTCCACCAATTCCTTTAAACCAAAAGCAATTTCAAAAACTGTTAGCACCGATTCTCCCATAAAAATTGAGCGAACCGCATGTAGTCGACGTTCAGTTGGATCTTTGTCTTCAAGCCCAAATCCAAAACTGCCAGATCCTCAAATAGCTCCCGAACTCAAACTTACTAAGACAGAACTTGAGAAGCTTTCTCGTTTGAGGTGAGTCAAATCAAATATTTGAGAATCACTGGTCTTAATTTCTGCTAATGAAATGCCATCATAGGTCCAAATATTCGAAAAGCACAACTAAGAAGCCTATTATTATTGAGCCTACACCAGCACCATTCTTGTCTACTGCGAACGCGAAGGTCTGGTTCGGCCTTTGTTCGTTTCTCATCGAATTATGACCGAATGCAATACAGGAGTCCATCACCGAAGACACGACAGGCTCGTCATGTACAGCAACAACTTCCTCAGCGGTTGAGGAAACTGTTTCCTCTGTTCGATCACTTTTCAGGTATTGCCTTTTCATAACTAATTGTGTTCATCATAGTAGATATTGCGAGTTTTTAAATGTTCCCTCTGATGAGTAGAATCAGCGGGTCACGAATGGGTGCTAGTAGAATGCTTGGGCTTCCGCTCACCAAATCTATTGTATGTGTGCATTTTCAGTTTGGATTTTTAGTTGTGTTGAAATCCTGTTTCCGCCACTACAATTCACGTGCCAGTTCTGGGTTCGATTTATATTTTTCACATTATGGCTCCAGTTATTTCACTTTATCATTGTTCCATTGGAATAACATCTGGTTTTCGAAACACCACTTCTTTGAATAATAGTGATTTCCTTATCTATTTTTGAGGCTTTATAAGGTTTTTGCTTCGTTATTATTCACTCATTGCGTATAGTCAAACTTCTACTGATCATTTCTAACTCATTTATGGTTTTGTTTCCAGTGGCTGGATTACTGAGCGATCTCGTCAATTGTTCCAATCCGGTGGACTTTGCATTTCTGATTCTACGGACTCACTTATGAAGCAATTCTATCGACCATTCGGTGAATATAGCGCAGTAGATAGGGTGAGGAATATTGAACAATTTGTAAACAATCTTCTTCTTTACAGTACGCCATTCTCTACTTAGCTTTTATCCGAGTAGTAGAGTTATAGAAATGAGTTTCCATGTGCATTTTGGACACTCTTTGCAATTCGGGGCTCGGTAGCCCCGGACCCGGTGTTCTACGCTTCACTACAACAGGAGTGAAGTTTTCTGTTGTACAGAACGGAAGTAGCTAAAGTAGAACTAGAGGTAGATATGCCCCGCGACGATCGTATTGATTATGTTAACGTCAGAGATTGGAATTAGCGGACACGGAGAGGAGATTTAAAGCGGTCAGGCAAAAGGGGATTTGAGTTGATTTCTATGTAGCGAGCACCATGCATTTACATACCTTGGTTTCCTCTTCATTTGCGTGTGTTGTGTCACTTTGCAGTAGGTTCCGAATCATGTTTTATTTCCTTGGTAGTCGAGGTTTGTTCTACTACCATATAAGTTTGTTCCGAACACTTTCTCAAGACACCTTTTTCAGAACGAAGTTCTTCTCCCGACCGTCGATTCGATCGATGTTCAGAAGAAACGCCTTCATATATTCCTGGAAACGGTTAAGAAGCCGTAAGTGATTTTCTAAAATTCAAGTTTTGCCGAAGCGAACACTGTAATAGCGAACAACCGTCGTGTGTAGCGCCTTTTCAGCGCTGATATTTGCCTCGGCGATTTTGGCTAAGCGCATTCACTTAGCGAAAAGAGGCCTATGCCTGGTATAAAGAGAAACGGTCACAATTCCAAAAAGTTTTAGCTCACCTGAGCTCTAGTATTGCGGTCTATTTTCTTGGCCAATATGTAAAACAACACAGTATTGATGGCGAGAACTTTGTAGTTCACTATATAACTACCCTTCATACTTTTCAGCCTTGCAAGCTACCAAAGAGAATTGGAGTTCTCGTTTTCAAATTTCAACTGGCTCTATGTCCTTGCTTCCACATTCAATCTGGATCCCACTACTATCACCAACTTTTCCACTGACGTTCTTAAAGTAGTGTGTCTCGTGCTTTTAAAACTGTGAGTTGCTAGCTACTTATCTGATTCAGCAAGCATTAGTTAGTATTCTTTGAACATCTTTCCTCCATTAGTCGACGCAGCTTAGGAGCTTTTTGGTGGTGACAAATCAGAACGAAGGGCGACAGATGGTGTTTTACGGGGTGTGTCAGAGGGTGCTATTCGGTATGCATCATTTATTTGCCTCTCAATCTTATTGATAGTAGTTTCAAAGGGAGACAGACGGGAGGGCTTGGAAAGCTATTCTCATGGATAAACTTGACAAGATTGGAATTTTCAATCGGTGATAAAATAGGGTGTTTACAACGGAAATTTGTTTTGAAAACTTCTTGCCGTTTCCCATGTCTTAATAGATAGTTGAAATAACAACACAACAGGAAGGTTTTTTTTGTCACGCGTGGGTTTCTTTGTGCAGGTCTCGTAGTGTGTTTGACCTCTCTTCCTTTAAATCCTTGGTCAGGTGGTTCTATGAGGTAATCCTTTCTTTTTTCAGCATTTCGAAGTTGGACAACGCAGTG
>UZAF01017000.1:16280-57835 GCA_900617895.1 Haemonchus placei
GTGGATGTGCGTGAGCATATGGGTATGTATGTAGGTGTATTGTATGTGTTTATGTGTGTTAAGCTGTAAGATCAGTGTTCAGTGGTCTGTAGTACCTTGCCCAGGGTGGGAGCTTTTAAAATGATGAAAACTTGGTCACCGGAAGATGGAGGGTCTCATCAGCTGATTCAACTTAGGATGACCGCTGATATTTTTCGAAATTCATTTCAAAATACAAAAAAAACTCAAAATTTTTTTCATAGGCAATGTCGTGTCTTTATATAACGAACGACCTGAACTTTTTGAAAAGTTTTTCTAAAATACGGATAATGAAAAGCAAAAATATTCACTTATTCACTCATTTATTAACTGAGGACGTAGACAGAAGTATACGTGAATAACTCAGATAAACATATCACCAAGAACAACAAATCTAGCATCCAAATATTAATCAAGGCTGATTCTCCCATATGAGCATGAGAACGATCTCTAAAGGCTATTTTACAGCAGATTCGTTTCTAGGTAATCCAAGAAAATGATTATAGCACGAGGGCCAAATGAGTGAATCGGAATGAAGGACATACGGGGCCCAGGACATCCGACGAACCTCCCGCTTCATATATTTTCAGCCTTTTTATTTCATCATTTGAATTGGGTCAATTAGTGAATGAATTTACTGACTGAGGCCACAATTTATCTGAGATTCTTGACCGACAAGGGTGTTTTTCGTTATGGAGATTTGTGATGAACGAGCTGTGATCAATAAAGTCTGCTAACTCTGGTAGATTCAAAACATCTTAAATGGTTCATAAGACACATAGACTACGAGGAATCGTATGTTTGTGTTTATACTCTGAGGCTGGATGGATGATGAGTTGATTTTGCGGAATAGCGCTACTTCAAAGAAACGAAGGATGAGAACACGACACAAACGTGAGAGTTCTGGGCTTTTCCCTTCCACAACCTAACTGAACATCCGTCTCAAGCTTAACATCCACTCCTCGGGTCTATGCAAATTCAAAGATTTTCCAGGGTCATCGAAGAAAAGCTGAAGAGAAAGCGACGTTTGCTGTTCTCAGCACGAACTAACGCCGACTACAGATGCATGTAGAGGGTGGGGTTTGTGGAGCTCCCACAAATCAAGATATATGTACGTAAAAGTACTTTAAAGTCTTCAAATGGACATTTACCTTAAGCAACGGACAGTTATCCTTCCCTATGCAATCTTGCTGTGAAAAAAGTTTACATTTGGTTTTTCGAATATTCATTTCGTGGAAATTGTTGAAAAGAGGAGCAGGAGGAAGGGGGTAGCAATCACGTTTCGGTCATTTGTTTCGTGTGTGACCATCCGAGGGTCGTCCTTGTTGTTCCAAAAGAATGGCAGAGCAGCATAGTTATCACTCGCAGGGTTAGAGATCCATCCCGTGAAAACTTTCATTGCCAGTACTTCCCAGTGCTGAAGTGTGTTCGTATCGCAGCTCTTACAGTGTGTAAAAACTTGGTGGTCATCCTTTTCAATCATCTTCCCGGAATTTCTGCCCTAGAGCCCAACCTTTTTCCAGCTTACCCGTACATTTCTAGGACCTATACTTGGGAGTTGGGCGATGAACATGAAGACTTTCAGGGGGCCTTGAATTGATATGAGCAACTAGTTTACCAGAACTTCTTTTCTGGTTTCCGGGGGGTCTAGTTCTTGGTGCTTGACCGTCATAGCTCTCGCTTAACGCTTACGAAATAATCAATATGCATCCAGATCATTGTGGAATATCGTGCGAGTGAATAACTATGAACGCAACTTCGTTTTCATGAAAAACAGGGCGATCAAATAATAGATCAAAGTTCAAAGAGCAGGTTTAAGTGAACAGCTGTGAACCACCATTGCGAACGACTGCACGCGATCTGAAACAGCTCCCACAACGCCAATATTGTCAATGAAGAAGCAGGTGATATATGATTGGTGACAAAACTTAACAAGCAGATATCCATCAACAATTCGTTCCACCATTTGATGGCGATAACCGATCAATCATTCTTTTCTTGAGAAAACATATAAACTTGAGAAAAAAGTTTAACGTTCAGTTAAGGCTTGATGACAGAGATAGTCTTTTTGGGGCCACTTCATGGATTGCCGCTTAAAGGGGTTTCTTCAGTCCTTTTTCTTCTTGTGTGCTCCTAACATCGACACTCTGCTTTTGGAAGGGCAAGGTGCAAGTGGACGAGTTCACTTCAGGGTGAAAGGTTCAAAAATATCTTTAAAGGGACGATTTGGGTCCGGATAGCCCTTGGATCGGATACGACTTCAGAACTCCCGACGACCTGACTACCTCTTTCATATCCTCTGCTTCGTTTTCAATGATCACTGGGGAAATCCATTAGTCTCCGGTTAGGCAGGAAAACTGCCCGGTACCAGATTCATAGCCTTGGCAGTTTTAATAGCTGTCCTGAATGTTTTAAGTTTTAGCTGTCTTAATCCAGGAGTGGAGTGAAGGTTCTTGGTCTGCAGGGATGCAGCTTTCCGTTCTAGAACAACAAGTCGATAGCAAAGTCATTCCTAGTGAACCAGTCCCTATCCGTTTTTCCCCTATAGGAATGTTTTGGAAAGGCTAGATAGGAGACAAAACCGGCTGAAACTTTCCAAATTTTTGAGCAAAAGGTTAAAATGGTACAAATATTGCATCTTGAGGACATGAGACTCGCGAGAGGAGGGTATAATGCACCGAATCCCCTCTCTGAAGATTCTGCTTTAAGAGAAAGTATGACAGTAGAAAAACGTGACAGCTTTATGAAGAGACTGCAGAGGACAATCTTGCCAGATGCTCTTTGCTGGATTGCTTTACTTACTTTATTAGCTCCAGAAAAACACTATTACGCCACGAAGGATGCAATAATGAAGCAGATGTTCCAGTGATAAAACTGAGCATTGTCTTGGAGAGAAGGGTATGGATGTTTTTCAAGTCACAGCCTGCAAGCCTAATCCTTAGCATCTGACCAGGAAGGAGCTTATTTTGTCGATTAGAAATGGTCAAGAATCGAAGAGTAGAGTTTTGATGTTGATCATTCTCATCTTACCATTAAAATGTGGCAATAATTCTACTTTCACTTAAAATCGAGTATGAACTGAGTGGGTTTGGAAAATGAAGAGAAAGAAAGGATCAAGAGGAAAGAGGATCTGGTATTCATAACAGCAAGGGAAGAAACGCTTCCTAAATTTCGACCAGTAGGCGTAGCTTGACAAAATCACAACAAATATAGGGTTACCAGAAGCTTCTCAGGGCGAGTCCCTGACGGCCGATTGACCAGGGAGCCGGGAGACTTTATACCTTCCCGAACAGCTTCTTTCCTACCCACTAAACAGATGTTCCGGTCTCAGGGGCCTATGAGAAATAGTGGGCTTCGAAGAAGTTCTGATAAATGATGGAAGGGCTTTGAGAATATTCCATCATATGGTGGACAGAGGAAAAAGCAGAGAGCTATCTGTCTATACTCGAAGGCTCAGAAGGTCAGGGCCAAGTGTTCGCAGAAACTCTTTGAATCAGCTGATTCCCAGGCTTATCTGGAATCATCCCTCTCTATAAAGGGGTTTCCCCCACTGCCTCTTTACTTTGCTGTCAGAGTAGGAATTTTTTTCAGAAAGATATATTTCAGTAGCTTTCTGAAGCCTTAAAAGAATTGTGTGAGTGATAAATTGTTTCTGAGAAGAGAATCCGCTTTCTTTACCGTCAGCTATTCGAGTGACTAATGGAACTAATGGGTAAAACACGATGAAATATTGAATGATGAAGAAGGAAGAAAACCCATGGGGAAGGGAATGGATTGGATTTTTCGAGGCAATTGAAATATAAAATATAGAGAAATATCGGAAACAGCCGGGATCCATAGCTAGATATCTTCGTGGGAGCCCCCGAAAAGAGCTATGGAGCCCTTCCGAGGAGACATTCTGGATCTTACAAACTTTCAGTAGGCAGAGCAAGGCAAACTCTGGTGTGAGACGCCCTAGGTATGCAGGTTGCCGTCCGCACCGGCGTATGCAACCTGAGCCTCAGCTGGCACTGATGATACTGAGATCTTTGGGAAGAAAACGTTGAAAACAACCGAATGTGACAATGAGTAGGAAACTTGTATTCAGATTACAAAGCCGTCACACTCGGAGGGATTTCACAAGTGTTTCAGGGTGAGTCACATGAGGAATGCAGGTAAGCTCATCAGATCTTTGTTACACTAATTTAATGGGGGAATTTCCCCTCATACCATGAAAAAGCTCGTTGAAGTCCAAAGATGAGCAGTTACCGAGAACAAAGACGACAGTGATTATGCATGCACTGGGGAGGGGATGGCATGGGAGGGGAGAGGAGAGGAGGGTCAACTTCATTATCGGTAGGATAAAAAGAGGTTTGTCAGGAGGGCTGACTATACCACAGAAACATAGAGCAGTAATATTTGCTTAGCATTTAGTTTATAATAATACCGCTATCCCAAAGGAAATCCAGATTATATCCAACCATGAACATTTTCAAGAGGATGATATTTTCGTTGGAATATAGGAATCTTATGAAGTGCTACCATGTCTTGAAAGCCATATTCTGGACCAAGTCTCAGGCAGGGAACCGATCTTCCGTGTGGAAGGAACCTGTTTATCAAGGTCTGTGAAGATGGTTTCGATATGTGCAGCAGTCCATTCTACTAACTGAATAATAACTTCGGAGCTACGCCTCTTTTTGAGTCAAATCGAAGGCATGGCGCACCACACTAAAGTAGAAATCAACGTTGAATGGATAAGTGTTCCGGTAAACTGCCCTGGGAGAGCTCAGTTCCTGAAAGTATAAAAGAATTTTGAAGTTATAATAAATAAATAGATAGTTGTGGTGGAAATCTTCCATTTCGGGGTTATGTACGAATGAGTAATAAGATTTTTCCGTTCTACTTGGATAAAAAGCTCCATACCTAAAACTCCTCAAAAAATCTCCCTCGTCACCTGTTATATTCTTACTCCCAGACTATTCTGAAGCTTTTTTTGCATGAATGGGAATAAGTGATAGGGAATCCACGAGTTTATGGACGAAATGGTTGGATAGCTTCAAAAAAACTATCAGCTTCTCTACCAAAAAACTTGAAGAAAAAATATCTTTTTTATGTTCCTTCTAAGATGCCGGATCTGTAGCCGGGTGCACTAAACAAGTAAGAAAAACAATTCTGAAAAAACGGGAAGCATCAATGAAATGTTAGCCTCCACAGAGGGAGAAGATTTGCTAAAAATAGGACTGAAAACAGGGCAGCCAAAGGCATTTATACTCGTCAAACGGATTGAATTTTCATTCAAGAACGACATGCAAAACAATAGCCCCGTGAAAAGTCGTACTGAAAACCGATTTTGAAAGCAAAAGCATGACTTCGAACTGGCACCGTTTGAACCAATTCGTTTTCTTACACCAAAACTCACCTGGCTGCGGTTACTACCAGGTGTTTCAATGCAAAAATGACATTGTTCAGATGATTGTCAAAGTCGGAATCACAGATCAACAAAAGCTATAGGTGCAGAGGAATGCACCACCAGAGCCAGGTGTAGCCGGAATTTACACCTGGTGGACGGCCAGGTATGCAACGAAAGTGACAATGTCCATCATCATTTTCACACTACGCTTAACCAGCTGCTTCAACACCCATTAAATCCCATTAAATTTAACAGCAGGCTTGCACGAATTTCCCGAAATCCACACCAGCCTGCATCTGATTTCTGATCATTACGAATCCGTGAGTTCATCGGTAGACACCTATGAGGAACATTGCTCACAGGCTGCTCTATCGATGGATCATATTTACCCTGGGAAGCCAAGTTTTCCGTACTTCAGGGGTCGGTTGACTGGGGTCAGACCTGTCTGAGAGGATAAAAGCACCGACTCGTACATCGACGAGCCACAACAACCCACTGCATAGGCCTCGCGTCCAAACTCTGCTACGATTCTAAACGGAAATCGAATGCGGAGCGCATCCCAACATGGGGCTTATCAAGACTAACAATCTGCTTAATTACCCTACTCACTTAATGTTGCGACTGTTGTTAACATGGGTTGCTGGCGGAAAACTGGCCAGAAGAAGGAGGGAGGAGTGAAGAAGTAAAAGCAGTCATTTACAGGTCCCACTTGAGCAAAGTCAACAGAACAGTACCTGGGATGGTGCTGACACGCACTCGAGAAAGCAGATGATACCTCCACAAGAAAGATTGTGGAATATTCAGGGAGAACAGATCATAAGAGACTTCAGAAAATAGTTCAAGGGATTCAAAGCTGATACCCAAAGCAGAGGGAAATAGCATTTTATCACAAAAAAGAGCCGGTCAAGCTACTGCGTTAACCCGGATCTTGCAAGATGACGTTTGGACAGCTTCTACTCTTTGATCATTCAAAACAGGTAATAGCCAAGGGAACAACATGAAGGACGAAGGCTACAAAACGCTTATAACAGAGCTTATTATTTTGTTTTCCCTCACTGCTAGGGATCGATGTGGATCTTGTTATGAATGACGTAATTTTATTGCCAGAAATCAGATTTTCGAGAATTACTGAATGATATTAAATCGTGCAGCTGGTGGAGTGACGACATTACGAAAAATAAGGGACTACATAAAGGCCGGCATTGCACTCGTTCAATACTCTAAACTTTCAGCCTTTGACTGAAGCTATTTCGTGGTCTCTCTAAGAAACCCCGAATTCGATGGCCTTGAATCTGGAAACAAAAAGCGCTAGTCTCTACAGCGACTAGTCACCAACAGCTTTTTTGTCAAATGAGCATCATCTGCATGTCCCAAGAAATTGCTACGGAATACAGATGCATGCCGCGTCCCACGGCGAACTTCCAAGGCTCATCCCTATGGACCAATGCTTTGCCTTAACATGAACAGGTGGCATTGTTCATTTACCGACGGCTTATCTGCAGTAGGCTTTTCAATGAGCCCTACTATTTCGCCTTTGAATTGAACGGTTATCGTTCAATCAGGAAAAATGTGATTTGGTTGTGATACGTATATTATATTGAACAAAAATTACGACAAGTTTTCCATAAATAATTAGGTACAGTGCATTATTTACTGTCACATTGAAAAATGAGAAAATAAGAACAACAATAAATAAAGCGATTACAAACAAAACGGGATCAGAGCTGACTCAGAATAGATGAAAGAGATTCGAGCAAAATGGGCGGTAATCTTTTAGGAAGGTCCAGCCGCAACACGGGGTAAGTCGGGGGAGGCGGCCATTACTCACTTGGAACTCCGCCTTCATGACGGACATACGCCGGAAACATCGAGTCAAGGAATGATTTCAAAGGAAACCAGGTGATGAAACCCTATCTTTCGAAGACGAAAAAAATTCGCAAAGTTTCATTCCTTTTTCTTCTCCTTCGTTGCCATTATCCTCTTTTGAGTGACCGTTTCAGAGGTCTTCGCAACTAGACTACTTACTATCGTGAGTAACGTGTATGACCAAATAAATGTATAGGCTGCCTCCTTGAGTTTCCAAATATTTCTTAACTGTGCATGGAAGTAAGCTCCTTTTGCCGTTAATCAATTCCGTCCGAGGGATGTGCCCCGAGTTCGAATTTTAATCAGAGTCGAAGTGGCGGATGTGGTCTATAGAATCACCTGCGATGGCCAGCCGATGTACAGTTCAGTGCTTTTATCCTCCCAGACGAGCCTTAGACCATTTAATCGACCCCGGATGGATGGAAGGCTTGGTCAGTATGATACGTGTGTTAGTGCACCACTTGTAAGTACACCACGTCCGCCTCTCAAATGAAATTCGTAAGTCTTCGAAATTGTATGAAACGTTCTCTATGCTTCTTCGATTCTCCATCCAGGCCATCTTGATAGCGAAAGATAGACTTATGGCAATATGTTCTAGAAAAGAGAGATTTAAAAATGAATAAGTTGTTGGCTGGCAGGGGGACGTCCATGTCAATCCAGCGGGGTTGTTGGCACAGAGCCAGCAGCTAAACTTAACTTATTAGGACGTTATCTAGCATATAACCAGGAATCAAGAACGGCTGAGGATTTTCTTCATGCTACCGCTATTTTCTCCAAATTCTGATGGGTGATTAGCCACATGGCATCCTGTCGTTTCTACTCCTCAATCCCAGTGGCCGATATGAGCCCTCCGAATACTTGGTTCTTCACCATACCTAAGATATCTACAACTATCAGACTGCTTTCTGGTAGATATAAATGATCAGATCGCCTGGCGTTTATCGAATCCAATTCGGGTTGCGCCCCGCGTTCATGCTCCATCCAAAGTCGTAGTACCGTTTCTAACGGCAATGTGGACAATACAATGACCTGACGTACACAGCCTATGTACAAGACAATACATTTATCCACCAAACGGGTGTGTCATCAAATAACTGACTCAGGAGTAATGAAACGATTGATTCGTTAAGCGGATATTGATGGAGGGGTCGAACCTCGGACCATGCGTGTGGTAGTGCGCCACTTGGACAGCACCACCTCAGCCCTTTCTTGAGTATATAGCACGAAAAAATTTGGTCAAAACTAAAAGGAGAAAATGAGAATAATAGAAATGAAGTAGCTACAAAAAGAAAACTACTTTTTTGAAAAAAAAACTGCACAGCTACGAATCTAAAGAGAAAATCTCACCCTTCTCATCGCCATGGCCAGTACCGGTGGTGAACTTCCCTTATGCAAACCAGCCCTTATGCCTAGTGTAAGGTTCAATAAGGATTGTAACCATAGCACTTAAGCTCATATGGATTTGCTGAATGTGCGTCAGAATGAGCTTAGAAGCGCTAATACCCTACACCATGCTGCTTAGGTCGTTGTCAGGACTGGTAATGCCCCGGTCCTTTCCCCAGCCTAATCCACGGTCAGTAAATGAGTCTGGGGCCTAAAACTACATTGAACGTCAGCGTTTATCAAAAAAAAGTCCTAAAGCATGAGCGGATAAATCTCTACCATCCTGACCAGGTCTTCCACAAGTTGATTCGGGATATTCATGGACAAATGCTTCCTGCTCTCAGGGTCCGAAGAAGATTAGATGGAGGGCTATATTCTGGGAACAGGGACCATTCCATTCCCTCAAACAAATATGTGTTTGGGAAGCATCTCCATGCACCTGCTCACGAATGTACAAATAGAAATGGAATTTCACAGTTTTCCAAGATCGTTAAAGGAATATCCTTCGGGAGATCTTAGGAAAGGATCCCCAGATGACACCAGTGACACGGCAGATCCTGCTCGCGGCATCCTGCTCGAATTTGTTACAATTAATATGGGAGTCAAAGATATGAGCGATGATGAGAAATCCAGGCACGAACAGCGAGCCTGTTGTTTTCGGGGGTGATCGGGGTCGAACACGGCTGTCAACTCGAATTCCTCCACAGACGACCGAATGACGTTGGTCCCTCGACGAACAGCCGCTACTTATGCTGCCCCCGCAACACTTCATTGGTCACCGCTACATTCCAGCAATGGCAGGAATATTCTCTTGGAGTTCAGGAGTGAGGAGTGCTCCCATGGTGACATGGTGAACTTGCAAGGAAAAAGTTTTGGGGCAATTAGGCCAAAACCCCTTTAAACTGCCTTTGTAAGGACCCTATGGAGTGCCTCGTCTAATTAATCATCCTGCACGGACGACATAGTGATAAGATACGTGGGATGGAAGTCGCTGGGAGCTTAAAGATCGCGTTCACTCCTAGGCAAGGATGGAGAAGTGAGAGTTGGCTCAGAATCAAATCTGACAAGGGTATTAAGATCGAATCCGAAGCCGAATCTCTTCGGAGTTTATGCAGCCCCGGGAATATCCGTAGTGGATTGACTGGGACCAGTCCCATTTGCTTTGTTTACCATTTCTTCATCAACTTTTTTTATTATAGCCTTTGAGCAAAGATTCATTCAAATTTGACTGATCTGGTATCATGGGCGTATCCCTCAATGGGTCTGGCCTTACTTTGATCCTACGAAAACAAGAGCTTTGAGCCTGCCTGACGTTTCCCGGTAACACCTTAATAGGCTAAGCCCTTTGTCCCTAATAGGAATTAGTGAATAAGAACAGTAAAAACATCACCATAGCAACTAGACAATTTTTTTCCAGTTTTATGGCAATAGAATGGTGTCAATAGACTTTCAACCAAAAAGCAAAATCGCTGGGATGAACGATGCGATATTGTGAAGAGGGCGCGAGATCAACTAGGCAAATAGCGGATAGAACAAGAGGATCCTCTTGGCACATATACTTCAAACAAATCGAACATCATAAAAACACCTGACCCTTCGATTACTTCTCACGAATCCGCCGAAATCACGATATTTTAGACAGAAACAAGGGGTAAGGGAGTCGGGAGAAAAAGGGATTCAAAGGAAAGGGGCGGTACTTCATATAATTCTACTTACTTTACCCATATGGTTACTTTCAGTGAATTACCTGATTTGATTCCGGTTACCTTGTTACGGCCTTATTAGCAATGTATTACGCAACGGTTTTCAATTACTGGCAAAACCTTGGGCTTTGGACCGAACTCAAACACTAGGGAATTCCTAGGGAGTGGCCAGAAAAGCGTACCACGGCCCCATCATATCACAGCGAATAGTTTGTCAAGAAATAAAAAATGGAATTAAATTCAGATAAAAAGATATTTCCCATAAAAGAGCAGTGCAAAAACCGTCAAAGTGAATTCATTTATGGTCAAATCAGTGGAACGTTC
Source organism: Haemonchus placei (assembly GCA_900617895.1). Classification (NCBI taxonomy): domain Eukaryota; kingdom Metazoa; phylum Nematoda; class Chromadorea; order Rhabditida; family Trichostrongylidae; genus Haemonchus; species Haemonchus placei. The sequence goes on from UZAF01017000.1 coordinate 26,964, forward strand.
AGTTGACTTTTCTGATTACATCGAAATTCGGCACAGTTTGTCATAGGTTTAACAATGTTCAGGCAGTATTGAATTTTAGAATTTAAAAATTATCTTAATATGTAACTCGGGCTCCTATTGCCCCCCTATTTCGAAGAATACTTATGATTTCCAAGGTATTTTGGAACAGGAGGGCAATTGGAGCCCATAGGGCCGTAAAGAAAAGGAAGGCAATAGGAGCTCAGGCTTGCTCAACCAAAGTCAACAGAAGAAGGCATCACCGGGCTTACGTGCATGTTACAGTATCTCATATTGTTTCACTGACCCAAGTCATCAGAAAAAGACGTCATTGGGCTATGGTGAAGGTTACGGTATGTTTGTTTGGTAGCATATTGGACATGATCTGACAATGAGAGGGCTCCACTTAAAGGATGACAGATGAAGTATTGGAGGCCAGTCGAACCTAAGATTCACAGCGGAGTGAGCCCTGATAATGAAATAATAATGATAATGATAATTATATAAGAATGACTTGGTCAAGACCGGAAAGGGGAGCTAAGTTGACTCACTTAGTATTGCAAATTACTGGTAATGTTTGAAGAAACACTTGGCGCTAGACTTGATTTTGTAGACAGCCTACAAAGTAGGTACTCCAGAGGGAAGAGGCAGTAATCGAGGCAAAAAGAGCCTGTTAACGGCGTAGGCAGTCGCGAAAAATGACTCTCCAAAAGGGACGGGAACCTTTCTTTGGGAATTTGTTTGTGGAGAAAAAACGGTATCTATGGGTCTTTCAGAGTAACGAACGACAGGGCTCAAGAACAAAAATGAGAATTTCATTTTGCGGATTTCCCAGCTCTTTATTCCTCGCTCATGGGTCATTTATAATCCGAGCCTTTCAGAAAAAACACCTGGGAGAGCCCAGCTTTTGTCGGCTTCAAGTTTTTCGGCAGAAGCAACCACAGAAAGCTTTTTTAGACATATTATTGCCGAAAGATTGATTGAGAGGATCATTTGAAATTTATCAAACCTTCAGGAAACATTATGCATAGCGAAGAGAATATATCGGGCAGCAGGAGATCTATTTAAAATGTATTGGTGTACTTATCCTACATGAAGCTTTAGGCCGTTGGCCTAAGAAGGAGGGGACCACTGAGATCAGGCAACGGGAAATGGCTGCAAGCTAGTCTTTGAAGCCGATGTAGATGAAAAGTGTTGGATGTTGCCCTTCAGAATTGGTAGAGTGTTTGGATAGAGCGAACAGACCGACGGCCTCGGTTGAGCTTCGAACCTATAAAAACTTCCACTACCGGTTCTCTAAAACCGCAGTGAGTTAGCATTTTTGCACGCTCACTTGGTCGGTCTGTGGTTTTGCGAAGGAAACAAGAAATCGGGTTTTTTCATTCATATAAATTGTAGAGGTCGTTCGGCGTTAATCGTCTCCTTTCCTGGAATACGCCTTGCATTCGGCTTCTATTCATAATCTTGGGGCCGTTTTAAATGTCTACATGACGTATACAATGAGTTGCGGTGGCCCCAACGATGCACAGGTCAGGCTTATATCCTCCCAGACGAGTTAGGTACTCCGAGGTATGTAAGGTGTTGTTCACATGGGCGAGTATCGATCTAAGATTCGATCCTTGGACTACTCAAACCAGTGTACATATATTCCGCAATGGAAAAGCTATGAAGTTGCGTGTAGGAGTGAGATTTACCTGCCAACCAGTTGTTCCCAGCTAAAGCTTCCTGAGCTTTTCTGTACTTCAAATGAGTCAAACAAGTAGTCATTGTGAAGTGGTTGAAGTGGAGAGTCAGAAAAAGGGAAGAAAAAGGCTCTCTGCTCTCGTTTGCGTACTCTCATCATCACAACGCTGTTACAAATGTTCAAAGAAGTTGACATGCCATACACATTGCTATGCTGTAACGTGCTAGGTTGTCTTCACCTACACGTCATAGTGTAGGCAAGAAGAGGAGGGTCCCCGGAAATTATACCTGGAGGTCTTGCGAAGTCAATGATGCAGTGAAGCCTCACTGAGGTCTAGGTGTAAGGCGTTAAAAGGGATCGCGTATCACAGCCACACACTTGAGCCAGATTTCAATGTATAATAGTGACACTGAACTCCTATCGGAGTAATTCTACTGCCTGGAGCTCACGGTATAGTCCATTTGATAAGAGATAAGTGAATAAGACGAATCTAACGGAAGCAGACTTTATACCCGAATTCCCACGGTCACAGGCAAGCACGCGGCAGTGGTTTCCCGGCAATACCATTGCCATTCACTGGAATTTCAAATCTTGCCCTCAAACTGCGCATTCCAACAAGCAGCGAATGTGGTGAAGGTACTACGCCGTTCGAGTTCGAGAACGCTTACTCAGCTCTGCTAACATAGGCGGCTCAGGAGGCTTGCGCGGCAATACATACGATGTCAATCCGTCGTTACTGTATCGACGAGTTTCGGTGGAGCAAGCAATTAGCTCTCTTCCACGGTTTTGTTCATGTCAACAATGTCTGTGCTTATGTATGAGGCTTTCCCTGTTCAAAGCTCATTAGTAAGAACGAGACTCATATTTGACGGATACTTCCTCACCGAATGAAACCCTTAACAGTGCTAATACAATACTTGGAAAGAGGGTTCGCCCTTGAGGAACCTTAACTTCACTTCTTCAAACGTCCACTAATTACATTTGGAAAATGTGACTCCTTTTCGAGCTTTTCAAGCCTAAGTTGACCATTAGATCTTTCGTCTTGAGCTTTAAGGTTGGGGATAGGGAGGGAGGGGGCAGCCATGTAGTGGCGCTGGCACATGCGTGATCCGGGGATCAGATCCCGACCATCCGAGCCAACCGAGATCTATATCCCTTCGGTGTCGGTTAATTGGTACTACACTCGTATGGGAGACTGAAAGTTTTGACTTGTACTTGGATGGCTTCCGCTACTTATTGCATAGACCCCCGGCATTCGAAACGCCTTTGGAACTCTGGACGAAAGTCAAATGAGGGGCACATACCTGAAAAGGGATCGATCAGCCCTGGAAATCCTTAATGAATCTAGTAAAAAGATTGAATAATGCGTAGATACTTCAATGCGATGAAAAAAAGAGATCGTAATCAAGGAGTATTCAACTCACTGGTTTACGCCGACGACGTTTAGTTGGGTTGCGACGGCCCTTTCCGACGTTCGAGTGGAAAACAGGCCGAATAGGGGATGGTCGTGCGGGAAGGGGGCACATGCGATTCCTGGTCTTGTGCTCTTGCCAGATAGCAAGCTCTGATGGTGCCATGTTTCGTTTCAGTTGTCGAGTGTATAATCTCAACACTGTGGTAACCCACCTCTGTATACTCACTCTATAAATCCTCTCCAGCTTTTCATACCGCAATGCCGGTGTAGTCAAGATATTGCTGAGATCTGACACTTTTCGAGACCACTCAGAGCTGCTCAATGACTGTTCAACTCGTCAGCACTGCCTTTTTATGTAGGCAGAAATCTGGTCGATGGTTCTCTACAGGCAACTTCCCAATCTCTCAGCACAATTTCCGAAGAATACAGAAATATAAATCGCTGATGGTGAAGGAGAACAGGTGGCTGTATGCCTCATTTGGGAGGAACTGAGGTATTTGCCACTTTTCAGGACGTGTTACCCTAGGATATCACACTGAGTCCATGTTCATTTTAGAAAACCTACGTCTGAGATTTCATGAGTGTTGAGTTTTTAAGTGGAAGATGAAAAAACCGAGAGGTCAGGATATCTTGGGCAGTACTGACTGCACAACCTTACGCTTGATCTTAAAAGTGGGGAGGCTCACATTCGCGAAATCCAAACTGAGGCTATCCCTTTAATGGGATGGAATCTGACCAAGGGTCTATCTTTTTCTGTGCCCAAGCAACACTCTTAATTCTTCCATACCATCGCCGATATACACCGCATCGTGCTCCGAAACCCATCTATCCTTTTTTCTCAACTACAGTACCGGGGCTACCCTTCTAAATTTTCTTTATCTTTTCTATTTATTTTCTTTTTCTTCCTTCGTTCTTGCTTTCTTTTCTTCTTTCTTTTGATTCATTTTCTTTTTTAGAAGTGCACCCAGTCTGGAGCGGATGTGGTGTGCGCGCGTGAGCACTGCTGGATCCCGGGATTGAATCCCGGGACCGAGCATTGCTCACGATACCCAGACAGATCGACTAGACTTCCATCCCTCCAGAGTTGGACAAGTACTACCCGACACGTCTTGAAGGATGAGAGCAGTGACTCGTGATAGGCTCCATACGCATTCACAACCTCATCACGATTATTAATGGAAGTCCAATGCTGTTTGCAACCAAAAAAGGGAACGGTAGAATCTCAAACGTTTTTGGGAAAAGGAAATTCCAGAGCAAGATTCACATTTCATTCTGTTAAGGGGATTTGCTAGCTGAGCAGACAAATTCAACTCCCCCTGTGTGACAGTCAGTTTGTTCTTTCGTTATCTACGCTAAGCAAAAAAAGAAAGTTTATATACAAATCAAGGTTCACTGAAAGAGTCAAAAATTCATCTACTATCCAAAGCGACGGGGACCACCGAATCCTCCACGTCCGCCACCGAAACCTCCTCGTCCACCGCCGAAACCTCCTCGCCCACCACCGAAACCTCCACGTCCTCCACGTCCTTCTAAAAATTTGAAATTCATATGTAGTTTTCGTCTTTTCTTTAGCGATTTCACTGCCCAAAATTGAGAAGCATAGCTCATAGTTTTACACTTCGCTTTAGTGAATTCAATGAACCGGAAGGTTAGGCCCGCATTCTATCAACAAAAAAAAAACAAAAAAATCAGACAATTTCCTACCATGAGAATGTCCTCGACCACGACCTCGTCCAGGTGAACTGAAAATGAAAGGGATGACGAGCATTCTGTGACTTGCTATTCAAACTCAAAGAACCCTGACGTTTGACCGATTCTTTTTTGTTGACATATTAGATAGGTGCATAAGTATCTCAATATCTCAGTTGATACCGTTAATCTCAAACTTTCTCAAACATTCCCCAGAAATAATCTTCACTCATCTCTGCTGTACTGTACTGTACTGCACTGTACTGTAGTGTACTCTACTGTACCGCATCGTACTGTACAATCAGAATATTCTCGAACTAATTTGAATGAACTCAGGAGCAGCTGCATAGGTGCTTATGTGTGTATGCCTGAATAAAAAGAGAGAGGGTGAAGACTACTAGCGCTGAAGGATCCTGTTGATGTACAAATCGGAGCATCTCCCTCTTAGGGGTCTGGAACTGATTATCTGACCGTGTAGGATGAAAAGCATGGTAGATCTGAACGAGTATTGGTCCCGAATTCGCGCCCTTTGCCACTTCACCACCTCCGCCTATACCTACATGGAAGATTCAATGAAACATCGGATGATCTGCAGGACTTATGCACCAGCCTCCGTTCGATTGTTTAATTAATGGAAAAGCCAAAGAAAAGACAGGTATAAGGTAATAGACGTAAAGAAATTATCTAACCGGCCATGGCTGTGGCTGTGGCTGTGTCCTCTCCTAGCCTCCACTCCAATACTGCCTGAAAAGCTCAGAGATTGCTGTAAAGCATACGATTTATCAAGGCAGAAACCTTTGTTTTCAAAGAAAAATTTGGAAAAAGACAAAAAACTAACTGATGAACAAAACCGCTAAGAGGACCAGAATAATGTGTTTGAAGAGCATGGTATGGGTGTGTGGTTGTTAAGCAAAGGACTCTTTTTTATATTAACACCCGTAGGGCGGAGAGATATCATTTCATCAAAGACAGTGTAACAATGCCTATTCGGTGAAGTATGCTTCAATTGATGTTTGGTTACAATTTTCTCGTCGTTTTACGACGCCGGCGATAAACCGATCATCGCAGGTCAACTTGCCGTCAAGGGACAAGAGCGGAAGGGGAGCGTCGTCACGTGGGTTACTATGAGAACTGAACAGAAAGGAGTGTCTCTGCTGTCCCGTCATCAGAGAGCTGGGAGGCACCAAAGAGTTTAAAGGCGTAAGCTGAATTTTACAAGGTGAGTTTCGGAGAAATCCTTTTGTAGCCCCAGACAGGACAGTGCTTGCTACATAAGTCGACAAAGTCAAAACATTTAACTGTTCGGGTTCAATAAAAGGGTTTACAGTAAAATGATTACAGTTTACAGTAACCTTAGCAAAACTACAATAAAGTAAAGGATGTTCATGATTGTAAGAAGTTCCGGTTTTGTCTGGTCGTCGTAGTGGTTGGCCTCTGAGTTCAAGGCTCTGAAGAAGGCGAAGAGGCCGAAACGTAAGCTGGATAGAGTTGTAAATCTTGGAAAGGCACAAAACAGCTCAAGAGACAAAGGATGTTTAGCTTTTAAACCAACTCCGGTTGATGGGGCGACACGCATTACAGTGGGGACAACTGGAGTTCAACAATCGCCCAGTGTTACAGGCCAGTAAATGTCTCCAGCTTTGATGCTCGAACTGGTCCCGTTCCCAACTTCGAGAACAAAAGTTCGGATAACCTAGGTAAGTGTCTCATTCTAGGTTGCCTTACCCATTCAGAATTAATCGTTTTGAACGGCGTTTGTTCCTTTTTAGTTCTGCTGGTTTCAGAGTAATACTAGTCCATTTAAGATGGGGATGAATGATTTTTAAGCGGTTCCTTGCCCATCTGGTAAGTGTCAAAAACACTAGATGATCTTCGCCCTTTCACGGATTATAAGAAGAGACATCGGGTTGACGGGAACCAGTTTAGTTGACGTAGACTATCATACTAATAGACTGTTTATGGGCATAGTTGTGGTGCATGCCTTTTCTTTTTCATCGAAATTTTTCAGCTGACAGACTTTTTTTAGTTTTTTCTAAACCGCCTTCGTGGAATCGCCTCTTTCTTCTGAATCTGATCATTTTCTGTAGACGTGTTTCAGTCGAATTGAGTTTGGGTTCTTTTTCCGTCCGTGCAAATCATGCCGTCTGTCGTACAGCCATTTGATTTGGTATGTCATTCATTTACAGTTACAGAAGTGCTTCCAACTTTGTCCCAAAATCCTAGCTGTAGCTGTCCATCCAATCCATCCGACTGCTTTTTCTAAATAAAATCTCTATTCAGTCGTCAAGTAGTATTGAACATTGCATTGATGGATACCATGCTTTTTGGGCTTATCAAGGGCTTATAGTAGGTTGAAACATAGCGATGAGAGAAACTCGTACAAGTGAAGGCGTTCTCGTCGAAGTGAGACGGTGTGGTGAAGTGACGAAAGTGCAGGCCTTGTTCTGGCCCAAGTAACAAATCTCTTCATTTGCAGAGTTTTGATGAGAACTCAAGATAGTGGCGTTATCGTGTTCAAATTTTCATAACACTTCTTTTATCGAATGTAATGTCCCTCGCAGTGTCCCCAGCCGAAAGAAATGCTTAGGCCATGAGCAGCATCGAAAAAACTAAAGCTTATGACTCCCTTAGATAGGGAAATACTAAAAACACCTTATCACCGGGTGATCCTTTTGGCTATGTACTGATTCTGACTTTCCTAAAGCATCCTCTGAGATAGGTTTTGATAACCTACTTAATTAACCTTGAGAATTTCTACTAGTTCCGTTCATGTTTGATAAGGTCGTATTTGGCGATTATCGAGTGACTCAGCGATGAAAACATGAGTAGAGATAAACATTCAAGAACGTCCCAAAGACATTTTGCAGAATTGGTATGGGTAGTTGCTACTGTAAGGAAACACAAGTTGTTTTCCAAATTGCAAAAGTAGCAAATGTAGTCCCAGTAGAGGAGATCGCCTCCCAGGACAGACGGTTTTCTCAGAGAAGAACGCTCCAAAATGGTGACAAGAAAGTTATCAGTCACCCCGGAAATGTGTCTGGACCCTCAACGGCGCAGGTGCCGTTTCAAACCTGAAAAGTAAAGTCACTTGTATCGAAATAGTATAATAATAGTAGATTTTCCAGAAACCCCCAGCTCCTATGGAAAACATTCACGGCCTACATTGGGCTATGGCAGCGGTGTTCGTTGTCGGGGATATGGCCGGTGGTGGAATGATAGCTCTACCCAATGCATTAGTCAACGCAGGTTTGCTTCCTCAAATACGGCGCAGTCCATTTTCGCTTTCAACTTCGACTGGAACTACCGTTGTTGTGGTATCCCAAAGAATTTTAATTGAATTGAAAAGACTGAAAATTGACCTTTTGGGAGCAACGTGAGGAGTTGATATATGGAGTTTCAATAGTTAAGGCTTCTTTTATCTACCTAAAGTATTATGGGCTCTATGGAAAACATTTGTAAAGAAATAGACATGTTCAGGATTAATACCAGGCCTGATTCTTATTTCCCTCTGTGCATTATGCTCCGGATATACTGGACTACAGTTGGCATATAATTGGACGATGTTGCAGAAAAGGTGAGGGCATTCTCTTGGAATTCAAGATCTGTTCAGAGGACGACGTCAATGACTTGATGAGGGTTATAAATAAGAAAGCTGCAACAGCAAGTCAACAGAAACACGTTTTGGGAGATGGTGATGCTCAGGGTGCTGAGCCAAAACTTTTCCAGATGTCCGCCTAGAATAGAGCAACTTGTTGTTCCGGTTACGTCGGTTCTTGCTGGAACGAGCTCAACAGTACTATGCATTTATCTTTTTTACATCTGAATTCTCCTTATAGTCAGACCCAGGCTATCTTTTTTGTTTTCGCGATTTCTGAACCTTAATTCACCATCTCATCGGAATGCCTAAGTAGGAACATGCAATCTGTGCATGCTGGTGGAGCTACTCAGCGTCACACGCTGGTGATCGAAAGCTCGTGCGTTATGCATGATGAAATAGGTTCAATGAGAGCCGTTGAGGAATCATGGACAGGAAATCTGTTTACTTTTTCTTTCGAAAAGAAAAAACGAAGTGTTTCAGGTGGCCAATGTACCGTGGGATCTGTCGGAAGCCGTACGGCGAGATAGCGTTTCGAGCCTGCGGCCAAAGAATGAGGTAAGCTCTGGCTCACCCTTACCGATAGAGATTACTAGGGTAGATGATATTCTAGAAAAGAGGTAGCTCTAGAAAGCAGAAACAGCAGTCAACCGGAATCCTTGTTCCCTCAATGATACACTATCTCGATGAGAATGAGTATGCCACTACGGTATTCAAGTAATGTACATAGGAGAGATCCTCCATAGCCAGTCCGCAACCTGAATTGAACAACAAGGGAAGACAACATAAAACAACAACATAACTACTTTGAAACAAGGATTTATGATGTGCAAATTTACTGTAAACACCACCATGAGGAAGGTACTCGCACGAGACTGTGCGCCTCCTTTATGGCTCACACTGAGTTCAGAATTTCCTTCCTGCAAAGAGCTAAATTAAAGGGTTGTCAGGTCATTCATTGCGGTGATGGTTTGTCTGACACAGTTTGGCTTCGCTACCGTGCTTATTCTGCTTGCTGCCAAGAATACAGCAATTCTGCTGCATTTCTTCTTCAGTATAAAGGTAACTCGTTCTTGAACCAATACACATTTTTGGTAGAAAAAACGTTTCTTTGAAGATAAACTTTTGCTGGCTAATCGTTATTGTCGGGTTGATAGTGTGGCCAGCTACGATGCTCAGAAGCCCGATGCATTTTTGGTGTGTTTTCTACCGACTAAACCCTTTTTCCTATTTTTTATGAGAACAGTTGATTTGAAGAAAGTACTAATTCAGGCAAGTCGCCGTATTCTCAGCACTATCCAGTTCTATCGCTGTTTGCTTGCTGGTGATCGGTTTTGTACACGATGCTCCAGTTTGTGGGCAGGTCCTCTTTTTGTGACAATATCAACAATACGGCCAAGATCTAACTCGAGAGACTTGTTCAAGAGAAATCCCCACGTTAGGTCGATGTTTACTAGGTGGCCATTGTTATCTTCCTGATTTCCCATAGATTAAAAGCGATCTTTATTCAAGGTTAAAGGTAGAGTGAGGAACCGTTAGAGAAGAAAGTTCAGAAGAGTGAAGGAATAGTTCACTAATTTGGTCTGTCTCAGGCAATACTGTCGTTCTGTACTCCAAAAGAGCGCTCTGACATATATATGTATAATGACTGTGGTGTAGTGGCAATTGGCCATCTATTACATACGGGCGGTCACGGGTTCGAATCCCGGATCGATATCCGCCTATTCTTCCCATTCCTCGGGTTGGTTAATAGGTACTATGTACTGAATTGGTACCAAACTCGTTTGAGAGCATAAAAGTACTGACTTGTAAATCGGCAGGCCACCTTAAGTCACTCTAAAGGCCACGTTCGTACTCAATACCCCACTACGATTCTAAATGGAAGTCGAATAGAGGGCGCATCACTCAGATGGGATTGATTAACGCCAAAAGACTTTATCCTTTTTTAGTGTTACTTTATGACTGGCTCGAAGAATATATTTTAGGACACCTCATATCGAGCATTCGATTTGCGAAACTTCTTCATGGCATACGGCACAATGGTATTCGCATTTGGTGGTCACGCCGTATTCCCAACAATACAAAACGATATGAGAAAGCCTCGTCTTTTCACACGTTCCGTTTGGGTTGCGTATTTTTGTACGTACCTTATCTATTTACAAATCGAGAAACTCGTAAACACTATAACTTTTTCTGGATCAGTTCACCGTGCCCTGTATTCGAGTAGGCATCGTATACGTACGGATCAAGCTCCCATTATGGGCTCGGTAGAATGGGTGTAATATCGTTCGTTCGAAGAGGAGGGTCTAGTTCCTGAACAGGGGCCATGTGATACCGATAAAAACTCAAATTCGAGCAATTTTATTTTTGGAGTGTTTTGAAGACTGCTTATAGCCTATTTAAACTTTGCCCACTGATCCCCTCAGTCTACCCAATCACCGCTCCTCACTCCCAAAGTTGGTTAGCTAAGGGGATTCAAAAGAGAGTTCAAAAGGATAGAGTAAGAGTCAGCTGTATCACCGAAGTCTTATCGGCTCACTCTTAGCCATAACTGCTACAATGAGTAGGATTTCAGTAATCGTAACTTATTACGTCGTAATTTCTGTGATGGGCTATTTCATATATGGAGCATCCGTGGGTGACGCAATTATACCCTCTGTACAACTCCAATGGGTTCAGCAAACTGTAAGTTTCTACATTCTTCTACCTCTGAATTTAGCCCTCCCGCCCGCTCAAATTCATTATTTTTGAATTCGTTCAGAGCTTTCCACTGTCATCGTGTTTACTGTAGACCAAGATAAACAAGTAACTAACTTAATGCATTGTAGGTAAACTTGATGATAGCATTACACGTCATTACAACTATTGTCATTGTATTTTCGCCATTGACACAACAAGTGGAAGAAATACTGAGGATTCCACACCGTAAGATATTTCCTTTCACCTACAGTTCATGAGATGGGATTTTTTGTACTCTATTTGATTCATGGGAGGAGGTAGTGTAGTGGATGTGGCGCACTATCGCATGCGCAAGGTTACGGGTTCGAATTTAGAGTCGACATCCAAGCCAACCTTCCATCCCTCTGGGGTCGATAATTTGGTACTAGAGTCGTCTAAGAGGACCAACTAAAAGCACCAACTTGTACATCGACTGGCCACTGCAAATTATTGTCTAGGCCACATACGCATTCAGCACGCCGCAACGATTCGAATGGGAGTCGATGCGGGGGCGCATCCCTCAGACGGAATTAATCGACGCTCGAAGATTTCACCCTCTTTATCCTATGGTTAACTAGTTGAACTAACTTTTATAAATTCAGATTTTGGATGGCAGCGTTTCCTAGTCCGATCTGTACTATTCTGGACAGTCATATTTGTGGCCCTCTCCCTTCCGAACTTCGGTCCCCTTCTTGATTTGGTATGAAATGCTTCACTTTGCTCTTATTTAGCTCTGAGAGCTATTTCTTAAAATTTTTTCTCGTTCTACCATTGATTTTTTCCTTACGTCGAATTTTCAGATTGGGGCGTCGACAATGTCAATGATGACGATGATAATGCCCAGCATCTTTTATCTTTTCCTATGCGCATCAAACAACAAGCGAAAAATTCTGATCAAAGAGGGGAAAAGATCACCAGATGCCCCAGATGACGAAGGAGCCACTTTCAAAGAGTAGGCGGTTATCACTTCACAAAACTTCTTTTCCATGCTGAACACATTACAAGACGGATTTTAAAGTCCTTAAGTCCCTTTTAAAGTGAATGTGTGATACCGTAACGCGAAGACGTATTCGAGCGCCTCCAAACTTTCTCTACAAAAAGGTACCTTGGGCGAGGCCCAGGGGTATGTGTTACGGTATCGTGGGGATTGTATCACGCATCCACCTGACCTTAAAATCTCATGAACTCATTCACTTCCTGTACAAATATGCTGATTCTCGCGAATCGGAATATCAAGCTTAACTTCTTCTTGAACATCAGAGCAACTACTGGGTTATCCATCATTTTTCAGCATTCTTAACTACGTCCCAAGGAGAGTTCTTGTTGCAAACATCTTTTCTCTGGGTGAGTTTTCCACTAAATACCTTTATCTAGCTCGATGTCTCATTATAAAAATTGTAACAGTCTCTGATTAGTAATCGATTGCATGTTTTAGCTTTTGGAATCATCGGAGGACTGGCAGCTACTGGCTTTTCCATAGTAGCCCTCAGCAGTGCAGACGTTGCTGCTCCATGTTATGTTCAATACATCCGGCAAGGTATATACCTCCTAGCTGAATTACAATATCAGCAGCACTTTTGAACCAACATATGTTTTTTCAACTTTTCAATATAAAGATAATGAAGAAAATCTTTGCTATTAAGGTGGTTTACCGTTTGTGGCGTCTCGTGATGGGACAGTCAATTGCTGTGGATTATTCCAAAACATTACCGTTTCTGGAAACAGCCCTACAGGATATTGTTCCGCATTTAGACCAACATGAAAGGGTATGGTTAATTGATTGAAAATAAATTATTGTGTCCTCAGTTGGACTACATGCTAGGACTCCTCTTGAGTCGCCGTGAAACGAGATCAGAGTAAGCTAGTCGAGTTTCAGTTGATGTGCTGCTCGATTCAAGCCGGTTATTTTTAAAAACGTGATTAATTCTGCTGTGACACTGTCATCTTTATTAATTTCTTCACTCGTATGCTCATAAATTTTTTAACACTCTAGATTGCGGAGCTCCATGCATTGGATACCAAGACGTAGTTCAGTGTCCTCGCCTTTGTCAAAGCCTTAAATAGTAAACGGTAAACATGAACTACATCGCATCAAGCGGTTACACTACATCTCTCAAAAGTAATGACGATAAGCCGTGGCAACACATTGCTTAAGTAGGTTCCTTCGACTTCGGCATCGGTTTGGCATCTTTAGCACAGGGTGCTTGATTGGTGTAGGTTGTGGAACCAACCGTCTCACCCGCTGTGCATGATGGCCATTGTAATGTATAAAGTGACTAATTTACTCTACGCTCTCAATTGTTATGCTAAAACAGCGTAATTCGTGCAGTAGCAGGTCTACATGTTATACAACACAAACATAAAATGGAGCAAGTAATTCAGAAGCTTGGACTGTTCACGAATATGAAGTGAGATAAGCACAATATTACATACATATATGGATAAATAGTAGTGCCGAGTACATAAAATCAAGCCATCGATCTACATATTATCCATTGTTATTTATTTTTTTTATTTGATAACACATCACAAGGATGTGACACGAGAAAATGAATAGAAAAATATAATTCAGACACACTACATAATTCATACACAGCATCAAATCCCATTTTATCAAGGGTGTCATTGGTGGCTCCGACATCCAGAATGAGCCAGAACATATAACACTCAGGAAATCACTCGCACCTCAATCCACTGAAGTTAGTTGTAGAAAGGATGGCAATCGCATTGTAGCGATCGGATAGTGGCGAGGCGGTGTCCAATAGCTGAGTTGCTCCGTCAGAAGCTTCATTACCACATAACATCCCGGTGTTAAAACTATGAATTGTGTATGAAGCATAGTGTGCCGAATGACCAATAAAAGTTAGCTACAACTTGCCATTTTTCCGGTAGCTTGTTAATTCCATGACAGAAAGGTATTCACCATTTGAGGCAATCCAGTCATCAACCCTGTTCCGTGTAGGTTCAACCTCACCTGAATGTGGTTAAACCAGTCGGACGTGTCTGGCCACGTTAGGATAGGCTTAGTAGTTTATCAGACGCACAATATAAAAAAAGATGCGTAGCAGAATCAATAAAGACGCCTTATATGTATAGGGTTTGCCTTGTTTTTACATGTCACGTGGCATAGACACGTCACTAAGGAATGAACAAGTCGATACGAAATAACGGAATAAAACCACATGAAACACTACCCGAGTGGCATGACAATGAGATCTCTACACGTCGAAGAGACCCATCCCTCAATACTCCCCACATCTAATTATTTTTTTAAGCATTCCAGCTTACTTCTACCAAACTGACTTGCATGTACCTGGGTAAGTGGTAATTCGAAGAAGTTAGATTCGGAGCGTATACGGGCTGATCAGCTGATCCCATACAGAATCTGCAATTTTCGAGTAAGCGTTCTTTGCAACATGCGACCTGGATTTCCGTTATGAAACAGCCGCTAACATCTTCTTGGTACTAACGGCTGCTTTCGCTGAGGGCATCCTACAAATTGTCAACTTGGTGTTCGTAGCGGTCAGCAATAGCAGTTTTGTTTGGATTCAGTAGCTCGTAGTGCACAATACCATTCAGCCACCAAGCACCCAGCACCACTTTTGACAATGGGTATTCCGCTTTGGCTGTAAATTCGTTGGTTGGCCCGCACACAAGCTGCTTTCCATTTTGGATCTTCGTAGAAGATCAAGTTTCCAACTCTTACCACAACTCGGTCAAAAATGTGTGCTTTTGCGGTTCGGAAAGTTTTTTCCTGCAAGCAGTTACGTGAGTTTCAACCTGCTTTTCTGGCAGTTAGTGAGAAACCCACTTTCCCAGATTTCGAACCTTTCCCATTGCGTACAAGTGTCTGGAAAACGTTACACAGTAGACGTTCAGCTCTAATGTCAGCTTTGTTTGGGCTTAGGCTGAATTTTCAATCATCAATGTTTGCGACCGCGAATCCTCACGCTTTTTTTCCGGCCTAGACATTCCTTGAATTTCAAGCCGAAATCTCCACTTGTAAATCGTTGAAACCATTATCTGCAGGTTCGCTGAAATGGACTTTGTTCTCCATAAAAGTTCTGAAGCATCTGGTATACTTCATTTGCGGTTTTTTTGAAATTAAACAGCACAAAAAGGGACCCTCGGAAAAACTTGTCACGTTGAGTATCAGTCTAGAATCGCTGAGATCCTCCTCAGCTTCTGAATGCGCCTCAGAATCCATGCCTGTCACTTCGGTTTTCGTTCTCCTGAAGAAATTAAATTTTATTGCCCCTGTATGCTGAGAACAATTTTCAGAACAAGCAAAGGCTTCTGGCTCATCTGACAATGAGAGGCTCTTTTTACAGTTGTAAAAATTTTAGTTTTGCTCACTCTTCAATTTCCACTGTTTGCAAAGTAGATTTAAGTAAAAATATGTGAACACGATAAAGAAATTGAGTTTGATTTTTGCTCGTTATTCTTAAAAAATACATTTCGAGTTTAAGGTAAGTGCTAGGAGGTAACCTAGATTCAAAAGCCTAGATAGATGACAATATGATGCCTAACGGCGAAAACATCCATATATATAGGTAAAAAAGACTGTTCAACGTATGCATAGGGGAACACTACACAGAAAGGAACACCAACTGCAAATAGAAGAGCGCTCCCAAGAGAAAAGGTAAGTAAGTCCGACTCTAGATTGAAGAAAATTTCAATCCAAAATAAATTTCTGTTTTGGCGTAGATCAATCAGAAGGATCGAGTAATCGAGTAACCAATACAGCAATACAACGATCATCACAAAATTGCTTTCAAACCTAGAAAATCTCGACATATACGGTTCAATTCTGATGACTCATTTTCACGTCAGGTTTCATCAGCAAAACACGATTTCAGTGAAAGAAGCGCTACGAAAAGAATTATGCTTATGGGGAAATCTACAGGAGAAACCGGCTAAGCTAAATAATCATGTTGTTTAATTACACAGATTACTTTATCAAAGTTAGATGCGATATCACAATGAAACACAAGTGAAAAAAAAGAAGAGACAAGTGAAAAAAGACAAAAAGAAAATGATATTAAAAAGTAGAAGAGAAAAGACACAGGAAAAATCATCAAGCGTAAAGAGCACTCATAAATGAAAGACAGCATATAGAACGCCTTTTCATCAATAATTGTTAACGAAATCGTTTGCAGGAAGAAAACCGAGAATGTGTTTTGAATGTGCGCCAGGAGCCACTTCATGTGCATACCAATTATAAGGAGAAGGTTGGATTAACATTTTTTAAACGAATCCATCCATTTCTGACTCGACGGCGAAATGTTTTCCCACAAAATTATCGATCGTAAAAATGGGCTTCTTCGTCGGCATTGTCGATATGATCTCCTGTTAATAGCATGTGTCATTATAACAACACATTCAAACATAGCGTTTGCGCAGGACACACCGCCCCTACAGTATACGACTGTGGGTCCCGGCCCGAGTTCATGGATATGGCGCAATACAGGCAGCGACCCCGTTGGCTTCCCCTTACAATTAGATACTTCCCTTGCCCAAAACCTTTTCCGATGCTTCTTTCATGATATGAAATGGAATGTATTTGTGAATTTGAAGCTATCTCGTAAAAAAACATGCTGCCCGTGAAGATCTACGTAAGATAAATTCTACTTAACGACAAGGTCATTGTATGAACTGCTTGCCTGAGTTTTCGTGGCTTAGCTCAGAATATGAGAAGCTCGATTCATCGAGGAGAATTATTGCCAATCCTTCCCTTCCCGTGGCATTACCCTAGTTGTGCCTACAAATTTAGAATTTTTATAAGCAAATAAGCTCACCTTCACTACTTTCCGATTTTCATGATCAGGTCCGATTTCATAACTGAATGTGCGAAAAGCTTCAAGTTGTTCAGTACATCGAGTAAATCTGAATATATCGTTACAAAAGATAAAATTTGATTTTTTTTCTGATTGTTGACTAACACTTTTGGCTTTAGCTCTGCTACCTTTTCATTGGGTTGCCAAGGCAAACTTAGTGCTTAAAAGTTCTATTTTCCGATCAACGTTCTGTTTCCTTCTTAAAAATCCTACCTTAACCTCCGACCGGGAGGAATGTAGATTATATCACCGCGTGAGATATCGCGACAATCCAAAGTCTTGAGACGCACGGATGATTGGCCCTAGAAAGAGCATGTATTAGAGCGAGAAACTGAGGAAAATCAACATTCAAGTCCTTTCCCGGGACGAGTGGAAACGAATGTACCTTTGTGGAGCTGCCACTTGGCCCATCTACTTCTTCAAGTTCTGCCGAACCTTCAACTATCACCATAATGGAGGCGCAGTCCAAAACGGGAAGGAATGCTTGGGAAGTATTCGATGGCACCTGCAACCTATGACCGTATAATCATGTTGCAGATTCGGTCTAGGAAGAAAGCAACGAAGCTTCTGGTGGAAAGGCTTACCCGAATCCTGTGCAGCTGGAAATCTTTGCAATCCGGTGAATACTCATCAACTCCAGGGTAGTCAGCAAGAGGTGTGGCTGGTACGAGGTAGTCTTCTGGTGGCGTCATACGGTAGTTGAGGACCTCAAATGGAATGGTCAAGCAACAGAGATCCTGGGACCAAATTTTGAACTCACCTCGCAGAGTGCATCCCTGTCGATAAATTTGGGGGTCATGGCTGCTCGGATTGTGTTGTTCGAGCAACCTACGCATTCCACGCATTCTGAAATAGTTAACTCAGGCAAGACTGATGTTGAGAGCCATCAAACCACTTCGAAAGTAACTGTGAGACGAGGCCGCTTTCTCACAGAGAACTGAAACCGTACCTCCACTCAGGTAGGCATGCAACTCTTCCGCTGCATAGTAGCAGCACTCGCCCGGTTTCAGAATCATATGATTCAGAATCAATGGGGAAAATACGCCAACGTCGCCAGGGAAATCCACTGACATCTTTTGAATCACTTCGACGGTGGCTTCAGTAAGACAACCGCGTACTGAAATTCAAAATGTGCAAAGAGTTAAAAACCGTACGGCACTTCGTTATTTAGTTTTTTCCAGAAGAAATAGGTTTTTACTGATAATTGAGCTCATCGCACATTATTGAACATCGTACTGAACACAAATCATTACCTCCATTATCAAGACATTCAATCAGTTCATCGACGTATTCACTGACAAGATCTGGATGACGTCGAGTTCTTTCCATCATTTCTCTGAAACCAGTTACCCCATGCGATGGCTGTTCTGACAAGAACAATGAATTTTTTCTAAAGTACCCGAAACAAGCAGCTAGAGCCTGCCGGCATTTGAGTGAATATGGGTTCTTTTCTTTGTCTAGGGCATCCCGCAAATTCTCACAGTTGTGACTGTCCATAACGTATCGTAATGGAGGAAAAGCTAAATAAAGAACGGTCAGTATATCATTTTCATTGGTTATTTATTTCATTTTGATTTTAATGGGGCTTCCGACATTTACCCATATTGATTGATATTACGGTAACAATTGATATTACGACATTGATTGATATTATTGACATTAATTTTACGCGCGTGCAACCGGAACTTATTTTCTTATGTGTTTAACTGGTGGGAACAAAACAATAGTACATAGGCCCCAACCTTCAATATTTGCCAGAATTTCATCTGCTGGCCTGAATCCACATAATAATTCAAACTGTGTGAGTGCATATGCAAGTTCAGGTTTGTGATGCCGATCTGGGTAGTGAATTGGATCCCGTTCATGTAACCGGACAGCCTGTTCCTGAAAATACAAAACTCTTCTCAGGAAAACAACAAAAATTCTTCTTAGCAAAGCACTTCATGTGCAGGTTTCTTCCAAAACTCAACAACGGTACACAAGTTTTGTCCCTTTTCCTCATGCGGTATTAATCACTGTAGAAGTTGGTATTATTGTGTTTTCAAAAACGGAAAGTAAGTAGATAAACAAAAAATTACAAAAAAAAATAATTTGTTTAATGCACACATACCTTAGTGGGGTGGACCTGAAGGCTGAGTGATCGAGCTATAGACATGACTTTCATAATGAAAGGTAAGTGTATATCCTCCTTCCAATTGTTATTACTCAAATAACCTGCTGAGTGGCTTTTGGCGATGAAAGATGAAAGTCGGGTTCCTGAGTTTGACAGCATTGCGGGACCATCGGGATGGGTACCCATCCAGAGCTGAAATGAAGAAATTCATGCATATATCGGGTCCCGTTTTATCCCTGCATAGGAATCAGCTGCGCGTCAACGTTGCAGTGTTGGCGGCTACGATCCATTTTCTAGGCTGACACGCTGACATTGTCTCGTGGCCGAGAGTGCGCGCTCAGTAAGAGAAATCGATCTCTAGTACAGTCCTTTTTCGGGGCGATAAAAACCCATGTCATCATCAAGGAGACCCAATCCCAGGTACAGGTAAAATCGATCACAGAAAGGTGAACACACGAAGGTAAAAACGAATTCTGAAGTAACCGAAAATACCTCAGCATAGGTCTCTTCCTCATCTACAACAAAATTCTTGTGCCCGGCGGCGAACAGTCGCGCCACTTCGCTTTCTGTGCCTCGTTTACCCCAGTTATACTTCTTCACGTGACACTCGAGCCGCTGCATCGCCGCCAAGGCTTACACCACTGAAATAATATTGGAATGGATTTGTGGAAAAATAAGCGAAAAATTCGTTCACCGAGTAGACAAAGGACAAGAACGAAAATCAAATCAAAATCAGCGATTCGGAACATATGATGACATTTTGAGCGAATTTGGGACACGGACAGGTGGCGCCATTACCGCCCGCATAGTTTCGGGATCAATTCCCGGATCAATAGCCATCTAGGCCAATGGTTACTATGTTAGCCTGAGAGATAAAAGCCCTGAATTGTATGCATCTCAAAAGTTGACTGATTATCACAAAAAGGCTTTTTTCCCTTTCCTCACATGGCCAAGAATCAGAAGACCTTGTGAGACCTTGTCATTCTCCATCTTGGATGGTCATAACCCGACTTTTAAGGAGAGAATTCCCTTTGACAATTCAGAGTGATTAATTCAGATGCTTCCACTCATGACCAGTAATCAGCCGACATCGTGAAAAGGTAGTGAGAATTGACTCATAAGATATCTCAAAGTCTAATCAAGTACCACATATCCCAACTCTCGAGATCCGGAACCTCCCGAGTAAAAGCTCGAGTCTAGGGTAACATAGGGAGAAAAAGCTTCGAGGATTACCCGAAATAAAAATTAAGAGTTCCCGGCATCCTAACTCAGGTACCAACTCGTTGAATGCCTCCTTAAAAAGCGACTTAAAATAATCTCGTAATGATCTGATTGATTGAAAGACTTGGTATGATTTATCGCTTCCGTCCAAGTCGGATAGTAAGCCAATACATGGATTTCCTCAGAACAATACACTGAGTGAACGGATCGAATTAGACCAGAAAATCCCTCTGACCATCTTCTACAAAAGACGTACTGGAGAAAAAATTGTAAGAGTTTCCTAAGGGCATGTCAATGAAAATAACGGAAGTGAAAAAGAGAAAGAGATCAAGGAAGATAAAATCTAAGCAACAAGAGGATGCGCCTATCAACGAGCTTCAGGCGATCAAAGTGGATTGACAAGAAGTTGTTGACTAGATAAATAATCTCTAATAAATAAATTGTGGATGAGTCACGTTGTCACCGATTCTGCGGTTGAGATTCGACGACGGTCTAAGAAGAGCGGTCTCGTGGGCGAAACTCGTTTTGCAAGCCATCGTCGCCACCCATATTGTCCGGTCGTGCATTTTACCCACGTCCGTCGAATAGTTCACATTCTTGAAGACAATGTGAGAAGGAAATGCCAAAAGGGAAAAATCTGTGCCCCCCAACTCTAAAGATTCAACGAACTGAGCCCAAGTGAAATGGTCTAACATCCCGTAATGTCTTTTATCAAGATACGCAAAGAATCGGTCGGAAATCTTCTTCGAACTAGGTCACCCGTCGCATTGCCATGCAAAAGAACCACTGGAGGAAAAATTCAATAATATCCACTTGAATTCCACGAAAACTGTGACAAAAATCGATTTGACTATGTTTCTCTGTTAAAATCATTCCGGCGATTCAAGAAGCCTCAAAATCAAGTCTGTCATTCCAATATAACTCGAAGCATACATGGTAAGTATAAGAGTTGATTAAATCCATTCACCTTACAAACCTTGACGTGGCCTGTAAAATGGCATACATCCTGGAAATGGGTGGGGCTGGTGAGATGGGTGGTGTTATAAAAGCAGTCTAAGGTAGGCTGCGAGATATGAGGGCTTTGTAAACAACAATCAAAAAAAACAATGCGTTCTTAGATCAAGTCAATCAACTAGCCAAGTCTCTCTGATGCATAGGAGAAACAGAATTAAATTCCAGTTTACAGCTTTGTGAAATATTTAAAAAAGAAGACTGATGCTCAAGGTTGGAAATACGAGGATGTCTGAGGGCGGGTTCCAACTCGATACTCATCCACAGCTAACCAAGTCGGCCATCCCTTTGAAGTCCGCGACCACCACAACTTATTGTATAGGCCGAAAGAAGGCGAACTCGCCGAAACGTTAGCCCTATAAAGTGTAGAATCTTGGAAAGGCTGAAGCAAATAAACATACATATTGTATAGGCCATTGGCTACGCATTCAAAACGCCTCTACGATTCTGAATGAAAGCCGAATGCGGGGCGAATCCCAGAGCGCGATTGAGCATGACCAAAAAACTTAACTCCTTATCATTCAAAAAATAGTTCTATCACACCAGGACCGCAAAGTGCATCGTCTCAGGGATAGAGATTCCACCGAAAGTAATTTTGCCTACTTCATTTTTGAATTTCTTGAAACCTCGGCATTTGTTCTATATGTATTTAGCGCTTCTGTGAAGATATGGTGTTATGGCTCAAACTCCCTGGGGAAAGTGAGCTCACATTTGCACTTATTAGACGCAAATGGACTCAACTTGTAACAAGGGTTCTTCTCAATTTTATCCTTCCAATCTATGAGAACAAACAGTAAGGAAGGAATCTTCTTGAACAATTCCCAATGATCAATTCAATTGAGTGTTCCACTCATAGAGGGTAATCAGTCGACAACATCTTCGATATCTTACTAAGCCCCTTCCCGAACTCTTTAGTTATTATGATTCACTTAACACTGACAAGACCGTATTAGAACGGCATTCTATCACTCCGAACAGGAAAAACCGCTCTGCAAGAATGGTCTTTACTCTCTTATACTCCAATGAAGTCACTTCAATTTTGTGAGGCGATTTTTCTAGATCTTTCCATAATAACCTTCCGAGTAATGGATACAGATGTCTTTTTTCAAGCCAGCAACCGGTTTTAATGAAATGTGAAAAAATAGGAGAAAAATTCTCTTTCCTCGGGATGTCAAGCGAGTTCAAGTAGATTCAGACGTACTGAGCTCTCTAATACTGTTTCGTGGATTGCTACAGAGGTTCAAACTACAACACTTTGCTGATTCATAAGGATCACTAAAATTGCACTGCACGGTTAATAAATCGTGCAGTATAATTTTCAGTGATCCGAATTGATTGGATAACAGAAAACGATAGCCTGAAAAAGGGATATGAGGGTATGGGAAGAGCTGCTTATGCATAAATACTTTCTGAACATTCCCCCTGATCTGTCTGCACGGTTCAGAAAGTGAAACCAATCCTACGTGAAAATCGTGAAGACGGGAAATCGCAGACGGATGCGTGCCGAATCTGGCATTGGATTTTGGACGGAGCGATCAAAGGCAGAAGAGCACACTACGTTAGACTAGAATGTACCCGGATCGATATATTGAATCGAAATCAAACCTGGTCGATTTCAATCAATATCCATGCAGATTCCTGTCACTACCTTTTTTCTCAGCTCATCTACTGCTCAAATTAATAGGTGTCTGTCTGTCTATTTGGCCATGTGAGCCATTGGTGAGGCCAACCGTTGTAGGAGAAGTGCTATAACACTTCCAGATGAGTTTCACCAGCATCCAAAGGAGTGAAAGGTTTGATAGCCTGGAAATAGGAAAGGGATCGATCTCTGATTTGATTTCTTATCGTATGAGCGGTAATGGCGCCACTTAGCACGATACCCACCCCAGCACCAAACTTCTTATATTGAAGTGTAATCTATGATAACAACTTTTCTCGGAACCTCGAAAGCCAACGTATGATGGAGCAATTAAATTTACAACTCTGAACATTCTTATACAAAGCGTCACTTAGGAATTCCTGCAGAGGAAGTGAGGTCTCAGGCGCACTCTAACGATGTGAGTAATAGCGCACAACGTCAATTTTCTGCTAGTATAAAAGTACAATCGAAACAGTACGGTCGGAAGAATGTAAGCAATAGGTAGATTCAAACGAAGGAAACAAAGAAGAAGGCAGGAACAAGTGCTGGGCACGTTTTAGTAGTTTGTTAGGNNGTACAAATTAAGGTTCAACCGATGAAACACTGTCCGTTGGGGAAAGATAAGGTAATGTCTAAGAAAAACGATAACTCCAATGGATAATTCAAGGGCCCTGATAGTACGTTTGAGGGCAGAGGAATTAAACGGCATCCTTGAAGGATAAAGTATGTTTGACGTTAGAAAAGATAGAAAAGGTGGAGATAGAGACTTAGAACTGAAAGCGACCCCCAAATAACGATGGAAATTTCCTGAAATGAGTTCTCACTGGGTGAGCAGAGAACTTACTGCAATCTATGCAATGGACGGGTGATGGCGTTAATTTCGGTTGAAGGATGCTGACAAATGAAACAGGTTCGAGAAGACTAGTTGAAATACCTATACCGGAAGGGAGCCATTAACGTTCACGACGAAAAAGGAACGGTTAGCCGCTGTCTCAGGCTTCTTGTTCTTCCAATAATGTTCCGACAACATCGTAGCAGGTTCAACAACAAAAACTTTGCGTCAGTGCTCATTTGACAAAACCAGTTGTTCTCAGGCAAGGTCATATGGGTAACTTTTGGAAAAAAAGAGGAAAGGTCGTTTTGAAAGATCGATCACGTCTGGTAGAGGTCAGCTTTAGAAGAGAACTGTTCAGGGTCCAGTTGATGGCACTAGGGAAGTATGACTTATGTGTGAAGGAAAGGAAGGAGCCGGTTGACGAGAAGGTGATGAGCGATAGTACAGTGAAAGGAACCAGTGAAAGGGACTGGCACTTACAAGCAGTCGGTAATACTTGTGTGCCGATAAGACGTAACCAGTTTGAGAAGCATGATGTGATTGATGAAGCGTAACACTCTAACGGTTTGGTCACTCTGTCAATAAAAGCGACGACAGAGCGGTGAACGTCAAGCAAAGGGTAAAAGCAGTAAGGGAGTAGTAGTGGTAGTAGTAGCTGTAGCATTCCTTCAATAGCGATCAAACAGATCGGAACAGTACACGGATGGGTTGATGATGGCTATCGCGGGCTATCGTGAACATGATCTAGGTTGACCGGCACAGAGCGCCCCGTTTAACTCCCGCGCCATATCAAGGCGTCTGACGATTCGGAGAGACGACACGTCCATGACGCATCAAATCAGCTCGGACACATTGAAAAATTTGAAATTTCTCTGAAAATATCCCCAACTTCCGGTCATGGAAGATCCCACGGAATTGCTCTCTAATGACATCACCCACTTGTATGCGTTTTCGGTTTCCTTCCCTTGCTTGTTAAACCCCATAGTGGCTGATTGCCTCCCCTTATCCAGCACGTCCCCGGAAGTGGTCCCTCCGCTGCTTGAACCCATCGTAACCCCACGCTTCAGAGCCGAAAACAAGGTGGTCGATGGTGAGCCTTGATCTGGTCAAGCGACTCCGATATAATGGCATTTTCGAATATATTATCCCCACACAAGAGAGCGTATTCCTCTCAAGTGTTTCTTTGAGAGCCTCAGGAACATTTCCCAAGTAAACCTGGGCTTTTATGGCAGATCCTTCCCGAGCGCCCTTACAGTTTACCTATCCCGATTCTACAAAAGTTGCCTATGGTAGAAGCCGTTTCCCATTCGAAGCCATCCTAATTTCGGCTACCCAATGCCACGTGGACCGTCTCAGCACTGCATCAACCGTAGACCATCGCCCATTTCTCGTTTTTGGAGAGAAATCGGGACAAGTTCTCACTACCCAGTGTCGCCTTAACTTCAATATTGCCTTCCGATACGCACAAAAGTTCATTTAAATTTATCATGGGTATCATGGAATGACTTACGTCTCTAGTCTATTACTTGCATGGAACCCCTCCTTTTTTGGCTATATCCTACCTCTCCTTCTTCATTGGTAGCTTGAAAATATCTTGCAAACAATCTTCCCTAGCACGTCTTCCCATTTTCGTTTCCGACTTCGAAATTATTTTATATTATGGTGAGGGTAGGGCAGTGCCGAGTGGAATACTACGCGGGTTGAGGGGTGGGGGNTGGCAAGTGGCGCCCTAGCACTATAACATGGTTCAAACTAAACTTCGATCTTAGCCAAAAGGCCGAGAAGCGATGGTTCAAAGGTCGAACACAAACTAAATCTTCATCTTCAAAAAAAATCTAATTTTCCATTGTTTTCCAAGTGGAATGCCTACAGTATCGCATCCGGGAGGTATAGGTGTGGAGTCAAAACAGGCATGGAGCCCAGTGGCCCCTTGCGAATTCACAACAAAACTGAGAAAAGCCACGATTATCTGTACTATACCTGAAGAAGGAATGCTCATACCGAGAAGGGTTACCCAGGGTATGTCGCTACATTCAGAGTAATGTTTGCCCTACAACGCCAAGTTTCTGTTCGAAGTGGCCAATCATAACCATACACGCTAGGTATTCAATGTAATCATTGCCGGCTAGAGCAAAATAACCCTGAGTTTAATACAACTTTGGAGATGCACGTATCAAAACAAGGATAATCATGAAGCTCTTCCCCAGTATAATCCTCTTCCGTCTGTCTGGGACTTCATTCTGAAATGCTTCGGGCAAGTTTGACCTTTGAAAACTATAATTGGATTTCCCTTCCTCAGTTCCTTTTCCTAGCGATGACATCCCCCGGTTCATGTTTTTGTTGTTTTGCTCCTCTGATGTTGCTCCAGCCGCCTTCCCCTACGTGTCTGCACTCTAGCGCTCACGACAGAGAATTGTAGGAAGTAGTCATGACTTGCACCAGAAATTCGATAAAGCCAGAGTTGAAGGATCGAGAATACAAGCCGAATTAAAAGCAATGGCTACCACATCAGACCAAAGCCGAAAACTCATTATACCTTGAGAAGGCTTGACTAATACGAACCCTTCGCTTCATTTCGGCCAGATCGTCAGGGTCACACTGATGAAATTCTTCCGCTCTCTCATGTCATTCCAACGTCCCTCAGATTGAATGTGAGGCTCCGAAAGTCAAAAAACATTGCAAAACATTACTGTTTCACATTTATTATCAAAAATCTCTTTGAATAACTTTCTTTCAGAATGCAATAAGAACAAAAACAAACCATTAGAATTCACAACAAGATCATTCACCAGGAAACAAAAAAAAACGACCAACTATCATAATTGCAATCGCTCCACAAAGATCATACATATCAGCGACTACCACAGTTACTGATAATCAATGCCAAACAACAATGACAAAAACCTAACCACAAAAAAATAATGAAAGTTAAGATCAATGGAATTACATGAGTACAACATTACTTTCCAAATTCAAGAGTCCACAGTCGCCGCCTCTGCTTTCTTCTCTTCGAATGGACTTGGCTTTTCAGGCTGTAAATAAAAGGAGAGCTAAGGATTCAATGAAGTCTTTCTGAGCTGTTGAAAAGAAACATCCAGAACCACTAAAATACCTCTGTCACATCGGAGATTTTCGAGAAGAGGTTTTTATATCGCTTCTTATCACGCTCCAACTGTTCTTTCATCATCTGGCGAACGACAAGAATCTGCTGAGCAGCAGCCTGTAGCGAAACTTTTATTAAAAAACGAATGCGGATAAAAAATTTGAAAACCATACTTTGTTTTCTGGATCGACCTCCAGGATCCTCTCATACATCTTTTTTGCTTCATCGAAATCGGATAGAGCTGCTCTTGCGCCAGCCTTACGATAAAGAGCTTTTACATTGCTGGGCGAGAGCTCGAGTGCCTGAAAACGCACAACTCATTACCAATTCGAATGTACATGGGGGCCATGTACTTACCTTATCGCAGTACTTGATGCAGTCCAACATCTCTCCCATTTTCGATGCCGTTAAGGAGAGGTTCAAATAAGCGGCAAGCATCAAATCGTCACGAGTCTAGAAAGAACAGGCTGACTTTTGAAACCAACGAAGGCTCAGACGTAACAGCTCGTATTATGTTTGGTGAAAAAGCTTCAAAACATGTCGTGCAAAAGTTTTGCAACAAAAAAATTAGAAGATATACCTTCTTCTGTTCGGGGTCCATGCTCTTTTCAAATTCCAGAATATCCTCAATNCGCCAGCCTTACGATAAAGAGCTTTTACATTGCTGGGCGAGAGCTCGAGTGCCTGAAAACGCACAACTCATTACCAATTCGAATCAACATGGTGGCCATATACTTACCTTATCGCAGTACTTGATGCAGTCCAACATTTCTCCCATTTTCGATGCCGTTAAGGAGAGGTTCAAATAAGCGGCAAGCATCAAATCGTCACGAGTCTAGAAAGAACAGGCTGACTTTTAAAACCAACGAAGGCGCAGATGTAACAGCTCGTATTATGTTTGGTGAAACAGCTTCAAAACAATGTCGTACAAAAGTTTTGCAACAAAAAATTAGAAGATATACCTTCTTCTGTTCGGGGTCCATGCTCTTTTCAAATTCCAGAATATCCTCAATTCGCTTGTATTTATTATAAGCAAGCTTGAGCTTATTTTGTTTCAAAAATGCTGTGCCGCGTTCTTTAGCCAGCGTAGCCTCTTCGAGCTTCTTTTCTGCCGTCATCTCCCATAGCGCAGGCACCTTAACATGAACTCAATCGTAAAGCTCAGGAACTTAAAGAACTACGATTCAGAAACATACTTTTTCAAAACTTTTCAGGAAAATAGTGAATTCAATAGTGGCATTTGGAGGTAGGTTATACTCCGGCGGAGGGTTAGAACCGTAAGTGTTCCTCAAAGAAAAGCAAAGCATGATAAAAGATTTCTGCACAGATTCTAAATATCCCTCGAGTCTTATACCTACTTCGTTCCGGATAAACGTATTGTAGATTTTTCCCCTCGACAGAAGCGGCGCAAAGCTCGGTCGACACCTTCAGGAAGTCCTACCTGAAAAAAAAATTGTTGAACTTTTAGGAGCTGAACGAAAAAGACGCAGCTTTGGCTTCCCGGCAGTTAAAGCTAATGATAGAGCGCGATTGAGTATCGTCATCCCAATTGGTGAGTAACTACGCTAAAAGGGCGAGAAGTTACGTATTGCAAGAATCGAATCTAAGCCCGTTTGTTTTCTCCCTTCTTCAGACGAAATGAGCGAAAATGTGGAGTTTTTTCTATATGGACAAACATTTTAATTCCTTAACAAGATTTGGTCCAATTTTTCGACCATTCTACCTATCACACTCTTATTAACTTAGTAGGCTAGGAATAAGAAAACTCGATAACATGCATAAACAAAGCAAGGAGTAATTACCTCTGAACCTTCTCCCAGAACAAATGTGACCTCCTTATCGTAGAAAACTCGACCTTCATATGAACCAACAGCATGGACTGAAAGCCGTAATGTTGTTATTCAGATCCATTACTTTACTAATAAAAGAAAAACTATGTGATGCCAATATCTCGACCTTATCATTCTTGTCTTCACCCTCACTGATACCTTCTATCCGTTACCGTCAGGAATATCAAAAGGTAGTGCCTTAGATGCGTAAAAACCTGCTTGTAGCGTTTTTGTTGAGATGAGCTTTACAAAGGATTACATATACTTCCACGTAGCAACTGTCAAAGCGTAGGAAAAGAGCATATCGTCAAATACACCACCACTGTCAACGAGCTTAGGTCCGCAAAGAAGCTAATGAAATGAAAATTTAGAAGTGCGGCCTCATGCGCTTTTAGCACAAACCGAAAATTTCTCGGAAACCTCCAGCTTTAATCCCTGAGGAAATTGTTCGGACGGGAGGATGAAAGAACTATAATAAATCTTATTTGCGTCTAACAAAGCATGCGCAAGACTAATGCTTATCAAACAGTTCAATCACTGCAAACAACTAGGGCACATCGTTAATAGCAAGGTATGGTTCAACGTCATGGGCCACCCATAGCTCACGTGGTCACTTGTGAGAACGTACCATCAACAGGACTTGTTTCACTTGGATTTGCCAATTTTTCTCCTTCAACAATAACTGAACGTAAGATTGTTCCATCACGGTTCGGCGAAATATCTTCAGCTGACCAATCAATGAGCTCCACCTAGGCTTGCCATAATATTTTTAGAAAATTCACGTGTACGCGATAACAGGTGATATTACCTCAAAATTCAATGTGGCATTTGGTGGAATTTTCGGCATACTTCCACTTTCTCCGTATCCATAATCTGATCGAATTTTGAAGTCGGCAATCTCACCTTTCTTCATTGTAGCTACACCAATGTCCCATCCCCTGATGACCTTAAATTGAGTAAATAAGAAGACGAACATCATGACTTACAAAAAGAAAAAAATACCTGTCCACGACTCAACAGAAATTCAAACTCGGTACCTCGCTCGCGACTTGAGTCGAAAGTTTCACCATTTTCCAACGTTCCCACATAGTGTACCTGCAAACAAAAAACCTTCCCGTCCAGACGATCTAAGCCTTATGAGAGAGATGAGCAGTCAGTTGAAGGGGTCACTTTTACACACCTTTACGGTGCAGCCTAACATATCTAGAGTCAACTACACAACCAGTCATGGTCTACCGAGTTCCGGAACGAATGAAGTCAACAAACGACTAGCGCAGCTATCTTCAGATAGCTATCAGCCGGCACTACACACAGTTGGCAGGAATGACCAATACTCCCACTATGTTTTATTAGCGACTCATTAGTGAGGATTACCTTAACAGTTGTTCCGGGAGTCGGCTTAGCTGATCCAGTTCCTTCTTTCTTAATTGTTTTCAGGATACCTCCATCCTAGAAAGTAAAAAATCATTGTAATATAAAAATAGAAAAATTACAGGTTCGAAGCCTTCCAAAGTGAGTAATCCACACTACCCATATTACTACTACAACTGGTAATATTACAGTTAGGTGAAAATGTAGTTGGGGGGTGCCAGCGCCCATTTGTACTCTGCGTCTCTGACACTGGCGGCAGAGTGCATAGAGATCGTACAGATGGATTCCTCCCCTTCTAAAAGTTAGAGGAGGAGCTCCGGGGTGGGAGAGATGAATATTTCGTGCAAAAAGCTGGGATGGGGTAAAAATTGAACATCCAATTGGTTCCCTAACTTTTGGAAGGGGAGGAGCTCCGGGGTGGGTGAGCTGATTAGATGGGTAAGAAATGAAGAGACGCAGAACACAAAAGGTTGCTGGCACCCCCCAACTACATTTTCACCTTACAGTTACATTACTATTAGTTACAACAGTTACCTTATTAGGAGTAATATCGATCGGCTCACTAGCAGCCATGGCGTAGGAATCAAATGAGAAGCCTGGAATGAAGCACTTTAAATATTGGCCTGTTTACAGGTATTAACAAGTCCATGTATTTTCAACATGTTGCAGTTGTTTACAAAAGCAACGAAGTAACAGAACAACATAAACAACTAACCAATTCCAATCTATACAATGAATTCAACTATAATGCACTAAACAATTTGTACAAAGCCTATACAATTGGCAGAGATTCAAAACTCAAAAAACTGATGATTT
>UZAF01017001.1:0-15508 GCA_900617895.1 Haemonchus placei
GCGGGAGTCATTGCATATGCCAAAAACACATTCAAACTGATTCTTAAGAGAGACAAAAGCGGGGCCTATCCGAGACTAGATTTATTAATGCCAAAGTCTTTATTCTTCATATTGTATTTACTTGCTATTCTTCATGGTAATCAAGGCCTCTATTTTCGAAATCAGTCAAACTACGTCGTGCTCGTACCACTCTCCACCCTGAGGTGATAGTGCGCCTCGCTTTTTCTTTACATTGCAGTTTTGTGTCTCCACCCTGAGGTGATAGTGCGCCTCGCTTTTTCTTTACATTGCAGTTTTGATAGAACCGACTCACCTGATACGCCATCGTTATTCTTCAATGGACCTTTCCACCAACCTCTCAAGTCGCCCGTAGCTCATTCTCGGCCTCATTCTTCTATCGCGCGAACCTCTCCATCTCTAGAACGGGGTTGGCCAGCGCTAGCGCTATCGGATAGAACTCCGCCAGTGAAGATGGGAACTGAATTCATCAATTATCGGTTCTTTATGTGCTTTTCATCGTTGACTCTCCCGATGTGACGACGATTCGCTTGCTCTAGTTCAGACTATTCCATGAAGTTATCTTAGCAACAGGATCCGGCAGGTGTCATGTATTTGAATTCATAAGCTCCTTTCTCATCAAGCTGATAATGATGAGAAAAAACGCTCGAAACGCGAAAAACGCAACTGCGGAAAGAGTTGGTTCTTTTCAATAGCCCAAAAAGTTCCTTTATAATACTTTTAATCAGCAGTTTGAGGCGATGAATGGCACTGAAGTGGATTTTTCTCAGAGGCATAGACTGTTCAGTAAGAAAGGTTTGTCTACTCGTCAGATGACGGCAACAGCGATGAAGGCCGTTCGTGACGTTGTCGTTGGCATCGAGGGATGATCACATGCCAACAGTCAAAAGTTAGAAACTGAAAGCCATCAAACGGACTTGCTCTAATCCGTAGCCCTTCCATAGACCTTGTTAGCGGACAACCCTTATATTGCTTTTCAGCGCAGAATGTCCAATAACATGCAGCCATGAGGTATTCGAGCTAATCAATCCCATCAGTGGATGTCTCCTGCATTCGACTTCCGTTCAGAATCGTAGTAGCTTATTCAATGTTGAATGGAGTCGCATATCATCTCCATTCATGTTCATACTGTACCCCTATCCTCCTAGAGGACCCGAAAAACGTTGTCGTAAGGTGAGGTGTGGTGTCCGTGACAATGCTACGCTAACACTTGTCATTTCACGACTGGAAGCAACATGAAGCCTAAACGGAACGCAATTTCGACCAAAGCAGATTCCTTACTGGTGTTGGGGTACTTCTGGAAGTACAATTCTTCTTCCTTTCTTAACCGATCTCAGCCATCAAGTGTCGGACAGAAAAACTAAAGGAGAATGCTAGTTTAAGAGCTCCACTCAACAACTTGGAAGAAACTCTCACGGAAACTGGAGGGTATTAAATCGTTTTTATTATAATAGGAAACCAGGACCAGGCCGTCAAGCTGAGGGAATTGTCCGCAATTCAATTTTCTCTACGCTCAAAAGCTGAGTCATGGCCTGGATGATTGATATGGTTCTTGATTGTGAGTGGCAGTGTTTGTTGATTTTCACGAGCGTTTCTCGCTCTGTATCGTGTAATCTAGTTCTTATTTGCTTTGAGATTATATTTGTTAGTTTGATGAACTTTTGCCTTTTCTTCATAATTTCGTATCTTTCATGAAATTGTTCCCTAAAAAATGCAGCGTCTCCTTCACAGTACTTGGTATATTCATCGAAGTTATTTTTCGATTTTTTTTTGAGTAACCAAACAGATTTATGCATTCATAGGGCCATAAGCTTCTAAATGGAAGTGGAAACTCAGGCAGAAACTAAGAGCAAGTTCTCTTCAACATCGTGTACAAAGGTACTGTGAGATTTCTGGAAGAGTTACTCTGAGCTCTAGGCAATTACTTTTCTCGCTCTGAAATTTCTTATTAGTCCTGGGATGATATATCTTTACTAAAGGATTTACGATAGCCTTCTGCATAATTTGTTCCAGTAGCTTAATGAGTGCAAAGCGTGAGACGAGTTATCTTGCTGAGATTAGAATGTCTTAGTTTTCTTTATAAACAGTTCTTACTTCCTTCCAGAACTTCTTCTACCTGAATTGATAAATTATTGACTTTTCTTTCATCATTTGTAGGAGTTAAAAACTACTGTAAAGTGTAACTGCAGTTCGAAGATCTGAAGCGGTTCCTGTTTCGTACCGGTAGCGGAGAAGTTGCACTTAGTGGCTATGAGGGGTAGAGTAACTGATATAAAAATGATAATATCCCTAAAAAAGACTTCGAATACGAAAATAAATATTTTGTTGTTTTTCCTTTTTTGAGTCCTGTGTGTTTCACAATTCTTGTCCTCTTATCGTTCCTCTCAGTGTGATGGCTTGAATCACCTACGAGCTAGGTACGTGGGTGCTGCAGTGTGATTCATCCTTGAGCTTGCTGCCTTCTCTATCGAGAAAGAATCGCCGTTGCGGACGGCTTTCTCTTCCTATTTGGGGACATCAATTCATCGTCAAGAGCTGTCTTTTCCAAACCGCTTCCAAATCGTTAATTTTATTACGAAAGATGTGATTGCCCTTTTTCAGCTCTAATTGTTATCTTTCTTGTCATTAAAATTTCATATGTCAGGCTTTCCGCTTTGTAGAGCGAGATGTATTTCTGGAGTAATCCGATTTTTTAGATCTGTGATTCTGTGGCTCAGCGATTTGCGAGTTTTGATTGTGTTTTCTCTAATCAGTTATTTAAGGATTCGCCATGATAGGTCTATTCTCCAGTATTGCTAAAGATCTCTTGAAACGTGGAGATGCATGTTCGGATAGTCCCTTTTACGCCGAAGAAACAATATGGTTCGAGGTACTGAAACGATGTGACGGTCGCACACTAAACAATGTGGATCAGGTAATTCCATGGCACTTAGCTTTTTAGTTACTTCAAGGAAAATCGCAGAAAAATCATTTTTCTCGTCCCGTTGACTTTGCAAAGTCATCGGGACGAGAAAATAAGTCATCAATAGTTCAAAGCGATTTCGGCAGTGAGGATGGTGACTTTTCTACTGTCATGACTGCATTGTTAGCCACATCTTTAGCTGTGTTCATCCCAAATGTTTTCAGGCTTGTCAACTCTTTCACAGAATTCTGAAACAACCACAGTTTTGGATTGAGAAGTGTGAATATGACAATGTTGGTATTCCACCGCTAAGCTGGAGAAAGTTTTTCCGACAAAAAGAGCTAAACGAGCCAAATGAGCAAGGCGAATCATCTGTGGCACATTCTTTCGATTACAAAAAAATATTCTATCGGCGACCATATAATCGTAATCTGGCTATCGAATTGGATAACACTTCTACAATAAAGAAACTGGAAAAGAAAGGAATGCATTTTCAAAGTCAGGGCGATGGGTAAGCCTTACGTATTGTTGGATTTTGTCGTTCTTTGCGTTTTTTCGCAGAACGAACTGCCAATTGTACAAAAATAAAAACGCTAATTGTGTTTCTTATTGTTGTCAACTGGCAGTTCATTTTGCAAAAAAAAAGTCATTCCAAATTGTTGGTCTTTCTACTTTTCATCAGAGAGTGTTTGGAATTGAATGTACAGTAACTGATCTCCAAATCATTCTAACCTGAAGGAGATAGCATCGAAACAATTCCTAAGTCTCTTCTATAGCATCCACCAGTCGAAAACCTTCACCGTGTTTTCTTTCAGCATAATAGTCGAGCATCCCCCTATGTTCTGCACCGATGAGGTGCCTGTCTGCTTTGCTACGAGCTACGAGTGGTGCCACAGGTTTTTCGAGATTGATTTGGAGAAAGCGGGAGTCGAGGTTAGAAAATAGATAGGCGTGATTGATATGAACTATCTTTGTGCCCATTTCTTCATTAGTTTCCTGTAGGTACAGTTTCACCATGCTTAATTCGTTTCTAGGGATGGGTGATGGACGTTATCCGACCAATTATCACTGTTCGTGAACGGTGTGCTTGCAGAGAAGACTGTGGTGCTGTTTACGAACTCAAATTGCAACTCTTGAAAAGAGATGAGAATTATGATAAAAATGTCATCCTACCGCGTTTCCCTACACAATCCAGGTTTTGGGGCCAGTGGGAAGGTACGTTTCTTTGTTCATACTTTTTATCAGTTTTCAGTTTCATTGAGAATTCTTCAGGTGGAAAGTCCTGGGAAACAGTCGAGCATGTGTTCTCTGATTATCCTTGCGGTATGCGTAAGTTGGCTGTCATGAGTCGCGGGAAAGATAGTCAGTTTTGGGCAGGACATTATGGTGCAAAATTCGGCGCAACGGAAGTGATTGTCACCTTCCCGGATAACCCGAGGAAGTTGTCTGCAGAAGATTTTCCGGATGAAGAGAAGAAGCTCCTAGGTGAGCCTCCCAACTGGCACTTCCGTAGTCTGCGTGTTCCTGTTGGCATTAGGGGGCGGTTACCAGCTCGAAGAGGTCATTGAGTACGAGGTGTCCGACTTGGACATTTCCTGACTCGATTTTTTCTGCTCCGTCTGTGATGCATCATAAAAACTCTTTTCGTCGGTCATTTGTTCTTCAAGCTCTTTGTAGAAATCAGATTGAAATAGTTTCTGGAACGCTTGTCACTTCGCCAACTTAGCCCACGGTAATGCCCCTTAACAAGTTCAACTGGGTCTCTCGTTTGTTTTTTATTGGTGTACGATTTCACCAAAAAACTGCTTTACTGTATAATTATGTAAATAAAATAGAAATATGTGATTCGAGTGAATATTCTTTCCATGTACACATGATTAATAAAGTTATTTAATAGTTTCCATATAGCTAATTATTGAAGGCCGCTATATCAAGTTATTCAAGCCTCCCTCTTCACTTTCGCTATTTATTCCACATTTATTACCTTTACGAGTTTAATAGTATGTCATGATAGTTGATTATTGCTGCCTTTCTTTTTTCGCATAGTACTTCGAGGTTCATCGCTTTCCATCACATTTATTAGTAAGAATCAATTAGGAAGAGGATATTGTAACGTGCAATTTGTTCAGTGTGTATATGTCATATTTGTGGAATTCAAATACTTTGGGATAATAGAAATATTGTATAAAGCTTTCTATTGCACAATCATTGTTGATAATTATCGAAAAGAAGATTTGAGTAGAAAACGGAAGGAAAAATAGAGGTGCTACGATTCAGTTTTGGCGGTTTTGAGATTTTCAGTTAATGTGGTCAAGTCGTGCGTCCGAGAGTGCGCGCGGCAAATTGCGCGGCGAAGTTAGTGGCGAATTTGGACGAATCCGGCGCCTACCATTAAGGCCAAAATCTGAAGTAGACTAGATTAGTAAGGTCAGCTGATCCTAGTATTCTACTGTACTTCAAAATTGGGCCCAAATAGTAAGCGCTAAAGTCTTCAGAATAGGTATGAATTTCGCCGCGCGCGCCCTCGGACGCACGACTTGACCGTCCCCCGTGTTCAATATGGGTGTAGTAGAGTGCGAATGGTGTACGATTACGGACAAAGTTCGGGGATCGAACCGAACTCGTCTGGGTGGATAAAAGCACTGACTTTAACATTGACTGGCCATCATCATTGCTCAGGTCACATGCACATTCCCAACCGCTACTATCCTGAATGGATGTAGGATGTGGCGGCGTATCAATAGAGGGATTGAGCAACACCCAAAAACTACGATAATGTTCGAAGGGAGGAGTCAATTAGCGATCATTAGCGAAATGCCTTCGCATCAACCAGTAATTTTTGATGGCGCTTTTGGAAATCGTTGAACAAGGGCCGTGCGGTTGTTCTTATGATATGTGCTACGTTCGAGCTCACCTAGGAGAGGGCCAGCTCATTCGTGCACCCACCCGCTGCTCCAATTTCCATCCTGACCACTTTTAACTTTTTACATGCCTCCATTCCTTTGTCTCAGACCCCTTACTCCAGATATTGACGGAAGTAGAAAGTGCAGAGATGAGAAAACACTACCACGGTTGGGGTTCTCAGGATACTTATTTTGAAACGTCAAGTCTGGTGCAATGTGTGCAGCGAACATTTCCGACGGCTTTTGTTATAATCGTGTGACAAAATTTTGCTATTTTCGTAATTATACGGGGTCTTTTTCCCATTGCTTTTCTTTGGTATTTTGCTTTTCATTTATATTTTCGATTTTTGAACTTGTTGTTCAGATTATGACTACTATGTCGCGGACAGAATTGACAAAGCGCTCATTCTTCTCTATTCGGGAAAGAAGAATTGTAGAAACACTTCGGTCATTAGATCCGAAATCCTTCTACTGTACCCTTGATGGTGAAATAGTTGACAATTTTCTTGAGCGTATTGAGGACTTACCGGCAGATGGCTTTTTCCAACTTCATTTCCGTATTCTTGGAGGGAAAGGAGGTTTGTATATCAGTCTAATATGCATCGTAGTGCATAATGATCATATCTTCGTGAATATTTAGGATTCGGTTCTCTTCTTCGATCCTTCCGTGTTAACAAAAGTACGAATCAGTTGATGTGTCGTGATCTGAATGGTCGACGTCTCGCGTCTATCGATGAAGAGCAGCGACTGAAGAGGTGGATTGAGAGAACAGCAGAACGCGAAAGAGAAAAAATTGCAAAAAAGTATGTTACTACTGTAATGCTTTGGATACATCTTTTCAGTACTGATGTGTTTTATTCAGAATAACGGGGCTGGGAGGCGGACGGTTGGTTCCATTATGGTCAGTCACTCCACGTCATTTCATCTTTTTTCACTGGCCCCTTATAGGGATTTAAATGAGGGGAAGGGATACGCGGTTCCTAGCTATCGAAATGTTCCTCGGTATTATTATCATAAGATGGTGGTGAGGTAAACTGGAACATCTTTCAGGATACTAGTACCGTGCTGAGTGCTGGTTCTGACAGAGCGAGCTTAGTATGAGAAAAAAAAGTTGACAGTATAAAATAAAACTATAGAATTAAACAGTAGCAGAAAGTCCTTTCTAGTGTCTGCTCCCCAAACACAATGAAAAGATTCCATACTAAATGAGGGTTCTCGCTTAGAAGGTCGACGGAGTGATTCAACTGTACCACATTAGTTAAAGATGGTTAAGTAGTTCAGCAAGGGTTCCTTAGGATTTCTATTTTTGAGTGGTGTTTCTACTTGAACTCTTGATTTTAGGAAGGCCAAGTATGAGAAGTTAAAGTCTGGTCCCCCGAAGCATATGTTTCATGACCCTGAGTATATGCGACAAAAGGAAACTATAATTGAGAAGACCGAAGAAGCATTTGAAGCAGGTTTGATTGCGTTTGGCCGAGTTAATAAGTATTAAAATGATTTGTGCGGTGATGACGATTGCTTTAACAGGATTCATGGAAGCGTTGAAGGCTGAGCGTGAGAAGAAGGAAAAACCTGTGGAGTCTTCGTCAGATTCCGATTTCGATATTGATGACTTGCCTGGTAGTTTGACAGCCAAGCGAAAGCGAAAGGCAGGAGCAACATCAACTGCAATCGAACAGAAAAAGAAGAAAATGTAAGTTTTATCATGGGTGCGGAAGTTTTACTTACATCTAACTATGAAATGGCAGCAATACAGTTTCAGGGAGGAGGATGAGGATGACGATTCCAGTTCCGATTCCGAGGAAAATGATGTTGATCCCGAACTGCTTCGCGAAATCCAGGATTACTTTGCTGCTCAAAAAGGGGAATCGACTTCATCAAATAGAAATGACGAACCTACAACATCCAAGGTTGAAAACTCGAGCATATCGTCGAAGGGCGAAGGCAAAACAGAAGAGGTTTGTGGTATTGATTCGTTGCACTTCATAATTGTGAAAATAGAGGTTCTCTTTTCTAGAATCATACAAATGCAGAAGGATCAGGAGAGGACTCAGTGGTAAAAGAAAAGTCTACCGAGCTAACAGAATTTTTCGAGGTAGATCTGTCGCTGTATGATAGTCCAGTTCAACTTGAAGAGCTAGGACTCGCTCATCTCAAACATGCTCTCACAGGTATTGCAACATGAAGAGTGTCTATTTTTGATTTTATAAGGAGTATATTTTGCCCATGTTAGTGAGGGTAAAGCAGAATTGTATAGTTTAAAGGCTTTGATAATTTCGTTTATTTAAGCCCGTGGGATGAAATGCGGTGGGACGCTACGTGAGAGAGCTGAACGCCTGTTTTCTGCGAAGAAAAATGATAAAGATAAGGCGTGAATTTGGTTGTTGAAATGTTCATTTATTCAATACCATTACTCGCTATGATTCAATAAAATTGTATAATTTTTTTCTGTCACTGGATCGTTGGTAATTCACCGAGAGTATTCTGTCTTTGTCACTCTCATTAAACATTTCGCACTCCTTAGTTCTAGCGTTAGAGATGGCTGTGATAAAAAAGATGAAAGTCAAGAAGGCGTTAGTGCAGAA
This sequence comes from Haemonchus placei, assembly GCA_900617895.1. NCBI lineage: Eukaryota > Metazoa > Nematoda > Chromadorea > Rhabditida > Trichostrongylidae > Haemonchus > Haemonchus placei. Next base: position 8,409 of record UZAF01017001.1, read on the forward strand.
GAATGCGGACAAGGTGAGCTGTTCCGTACTAATTTAATCGTTTTATCATATTTTTGTTTCTTGTTCGATGAAATTAACAGTTTCAGTTTTTCCAAAGCTTGTAAAACGTAGGAAAAGGGTCAGCATTTTCAACGGTTCTTGCCTGTCATTTTGATGTGAAGCGACGTAGCTTTAGTATTATGATACCTCTGGAATTCGTCTTTTACCTTTTACCTTCGTGTTGGCATTATTTTCTTTATAACATAGTTGGATACAAGTAAATCGGTTCAGCATATGGAAGAAAGGACCCAGAACATATAGAAACAATTTATTTGGTTGAAAGTAGACAGAAAATAGTATCTTCACGTTTCCATACTATTTGCGAATCTTCATTCGACCCGCTTGTGCCACAAGCTATTGTTTAAGAGCGCCAATGTTTTCATCAGCCAGATTGAAAGGTCAAATGTTACTGACGGTTCTGTTACTCAAGTCATATACTCAAACCGTGGTAGCATCACTTCCTACTACTCTGCTCTTCATGACATTTCAATTGATGTTACTGGATTACCAAAAGCTTTAGATCAGGACCTTCCTTGTTTTTTGCAAACTTGGTTATTATTTTAACCAAGATAATCAAGATAGTTTCTTCCGGACCACCCTTTTTTTTAGAGTCAAAGCAAGCTAGCAACGAAAGAGAAGAGGAAGAGGAAACTGGATGCCGAATCAGACTCCCCCAATGATGCTAATCAAAATGAGAACGAATTCAAAATTGCCGCTGACAGCCAGAGCAAAGAAACGATCATTCCTGAAGAAAGTGACTCGAAGAGATTCGAAAATCTAAAAGATCAGGTAACTTCCAAACGATTTCCCATCGCGTTACTCATTTCAAGCCATTCACCGGCACAGCTTCATCATTTAGGGTCGCCAAGCACTAAGGGCGTTGAAGAAGCATTTTGCAGAGAGAAATGAGAAATCTCTCTTTCCTGATATAGATCAGGCTGTTGGCATCACCATAGTGTATAAGAAACCCGCTTTAACGACGGACAGAGCGCGAGTAAAAATGTAAGCGAAGCGTTCGTTGAATAGTTTCTGTCGAGAGAATCGTCTTCCAATCATTTTTCAGTACGCTCCCCTGCCCACCTCGGACACCGGCTAATACTTCGATTTGTTTAATCATGCCAGATCTTGACCAATCCGCTACAGGAAGGGTAAACCTTTTCGGTGTTCTTTTTCTTGAATAAGCCACAAGTGGCTTGGTGTTGGAGAAATAGTAGTAGCTCAGATGGAATCTAATTTTTAGCATCTTTACGTACCAGTTTTATATATAAAATGCGTACCTGGTTTTCAGAGAGATCCTGACGTAGACAAGCAAGCAAGACAGTGGGCTGAAAAGATTGAAAAGGATCATGGCCTCACCAATCAACACTATTCAAAAGTTGGTTTCTCGCTTTCTTCCTTTTTCTGATTCTGGTGCTATTATTTTTCTTCTTAAAGATTTTGACCAAGCGGCAAGTAGAACGAGAGTATCACTCATATAGTCAGCGACGTGCACTAGCAACAGCTTACGATGTGTTTTTGGTCGATGTTCGTGTTGCAAAGGCCGTGCGCTCGTTCCTCGGCAAAGATTTCTACAAAGTCCATAAGTGAGCTTTGGAGAAACTATAGCTAAATATGAAGTTTTGCACCAATGAACGCACCTCGTTCAGGGAACCGTTGGATTTCAAATACACAAAACCATTGGTAACAGCAATTGAAAATGCAGTAAAAACGGTCGTACTGAAGTTGCAGCGATATGCTACTAGAGTGTATGTCCTGTACTCTTAAGTCGTTGAAGTGAATAAGAGTTTTAAGTATCTCCTTTCAGACATGTGCCGTTTGGTCATTTAGGGCAACCGTTGTCGGATCTCAGTTCGAATTTCGATGCGGTGAGTGAATTGAAGGAAAGTTAGGAAAAATGGTTTCATTATCTTAATATTTCAAGTGTCATGGCTTTTTTGGGTTTAGCTTTCATTAATTATTGAGAATTTCATTTAAGGTCATAGATGCCGTAGCTAGTGCTTGTCCGGGAGGTTTCGCAAACTTACGCAGTGTATACGTGCAGCCCGTCGGGTCTTCACCTTCTCTACCGGTTTACATTGATAACGGTTAGATGCTCGTTGATTTAGCAAAGTATCCATCACAGTCCACCTCCATCCTGCTATACCATCGGTTCTCTAGTAGTTGTATTATGTATGCAGGAATGGCGTCTGAAGTTCAACTGAAAAAACCGGAGAAACGCAGGCGGTGCATGGAACAAGTTACTGATGAATGCACTACACTTCCTAATGGCTTGAAGGTAAGCTAGAACCAGTTCACAATTTGGTTTCAAGCTTCCTGAAGAACGTTGCATTGAGCTGCGAACTGAGCATTGGCGGTAGTATTTCACCGAAATATTTCTCACTTTGGTGAACGTGCGGTGTGAGTTATGAATGAATGTGGTTGAGAGCGTTTTCATGTCCAAGTTCCTTTCAGTAAGAGCTATCGAAATAAAGCAAACAAATATTTGCTTTCAGCTCGCTGTTAGGAGAAACGGTAAACTCCGTGTTGTGGAAGAAGAGTCTGGCCATACTATTCTGTATCCGACAGGTAACCGCGACTTGTTACTTACATTTTTAGAAGGGTGTTTGCAAAGCACAACGCGTTTCCTCATTCTGCCTTTCAGTACATGATGAGTGGGAGGAACGCGATGGCTTGAAGCCAACTGTGGATCCTGCCAAATTGAAGCGGAAGCATGCTATCAAGAAGAAACGAATGGTATGTTTTGGTCCGAACCAGTTGTACTTTCTGAGTTTCTTCTGTAGTTTTTATCCGAATTACCGTTCTATGTCCTCATTCTCGTTTTTAACTCATTGTTGCTGGCATTCTAAGACGCATGAAAGAGTGGACATCGTTTAATCGCTGAGTTGGGCGTGCTAGCTCGTCTTTTTTATCTTCTTATTCGAAATTTTTGTTATATTTTCCCTATTCAAATTTGTGTTTTGTTATGCAATGGTGTGCCACTGGTTGTGTAGAGGAAGATAATAGCGATCCCTGAAAAGCCGCTCTCAAACGTAATCAACCAACAGCAAGGGATACTTAGCGAAATGAACAATTAGGGATTTCAATAGAACTTCTTGTATTCCATGAGGAATGAGTATGTACTAGGTGTCAAGTCGTGTACAATGTCATATAAAGTTTCCATTAGGTAGTGATGGGAAGCACTGCAACAGACGGCAGGCGACCCCCTTAATACTTGTCGAACTGCAGCGGAAGATGTTCAACCTTCTTAATGCTTTTCGTGATGAGTTTATGGGGATCATTGTTGTTCTATTCTATCTTTACTGGTTTTGTATCTCACAGTTTCATGATCTTTCTTTTTGTGGTAATGAGTGCATCCAAAACTAAACCTTCCTTTTTCCAGCAAAAACGCTTGATGCAAAAGAGAATCAAGTCGGGTGAGGTCGTCACCGTGCGTCAAGAAGTTAACTGAACGGACTGTGTTTCAATGTTCTTACAAATATCTTTCGGATATCATGTTGATTTCGTTGTTATTCCCACATCAGATTATTGTTGTTTACACTTTGTTGATGATGACTCGTTTACAAGCAAATGAAGGAATCTCATGTCGTTGGTCAATGATGTAAGAGGTGTTTCCACAAGTAACTGTGCACTTCACGGTTTGCTCTGTTCCACCTTTTACGTCCTCATCTAGCGTCACCTTCTAGTAAACGATGTCTATGCCATGGTACTACTTGGAGAGACCCACTCGCATGCTTTTGTTGAGGTAAAAGTGCATGTTTCTTCGCCCCTGCAATTTTTTTCAAACTTTGACCAATAGAACCTCATTCTTTGGGGGCCGCCGTATATTTACCGAATCATTTCAGGTGCTACTATGCTGTATGTGCTTTTACATATCCGGTATTTGTGGGGTTAAATTGGAATAGCTACGCTCCCACGCGAGCTGAGGTAAGGTCGGATTCGAGTTCTACAGTCATGGTGCTAGTTCATTTTTACAGGTACTGGCAGGGAGATCTTTAAAGGATGAGATCCTCAATCCGAGGAGAAAATAGAAGACGTGAACCAGTTCGACGTTTATCTCAGATGTATAGTTTTGCAAATTATGTGTATTCGGAAAGAGTTCGATTAAAGAAGTAGAATCGTAATTACAGTGCTGTTGAGGATAGGTATTCGTATCTTTTAAAGAAAAAGAGAATAGGAACGGCAAAAAGACTGCATGAATATTCGTTGGTTTGTCGAACGAAGAGTTGAGGATGCTCGAAAATCAAGGATGTGATATATAGAATTTGCACTTTACTTTTTTATTCAACAGGTTATTCATCTAAAAGTCACGATGGCTCTACACAAAGATAGTGAAAACTTCTGTTTCCGTTGTCGCTCCAGTTCTCGTAGTTTATCTTCGCGCTCGAGTAAGTGTATTCTTCATCGCCACTATTGTCATTTGGTTCTCCTGGACCCCGGTGAAAATATTGGCAGGTGGCACCGCTCATCCATACCCAATTCCTTCTACTGAAGTCGCGTTTAAGCCCAATCCACGTAGATTCAACTGACCTTCAATATCTGGATTTGATGGGCAAGGCCTTCAATGAATCTGTTCTCCTCCTCACTGCACACAGTAACCAAAAGGCCATTGAACTTTTAACAGGTCTTTTCAGCTTGATCGGCAGTTTTTGCATCGCAAAATTTTCTGGAGCATTTCTCAAATTCAGCTTTCCAGATCCACGGCGAACATGGGCACTGTCCCCAGACGATGACCTTAGTGAAAATTACGATACTGATAATTATTCGTGAAGTCATAGCAGGCATACGGCTGAGTAGCCCCGAAACAATGGCGTTAATCACAATGAAGCTCTTGAGACCTGGAACATCTGGATCTGAATTGAAGAACGATCATAAACCCGGAAAACTCCCCCTTCAGCTATGTATTCTACATATGTGAAACCATCTAATGGTGTCACGAGCAATTACTAATCTCCCCTTACCCATGGGTCCCCATTTCAGCTCATTTTGTTCACCCGCTTGGAGGGGTAAATGAACCCATCAACACATGCAACGGATGGGAAGGTGCGTATAATGAACTCCACCATGCGTCGCATTCAACTGAGAGAGCATGATGGGGATTTCGCTAAGATAAGAGAACTTGTGGAAGCAAAGTCAAGCCTACCCTTGTTCATTTTGCGCACCAGTTGATTCAAGCCTACAACATCCTACTATGTATAACGCACTAATCTGTGTGTTTGTGTGTGAGTCCGACCGGAAATTCATAGCTCCTGTTTCCGTGGATCTAGAACGCTCAAATTTGGTAGGAGCACAATCGACGGGGTGGGAACACATAGTAGGTAGGAGGACGGCACCGCTCCCATGGAGGCGGGATGTGCGCGAAATAAGTGTCTGAACGGAAATCCCAACTCTTGACTCTATGGACTTGGAGAGCAAAATCAATAGGAGTAGAGGCGTAGAATGGGGACATTGACGATGGAAAAGACCTTAGAGAATAGGATCCATTCACCAATTGAATCCTAGCGCCTCTGTTGTTTACGAACTAGCTTCGATTCTTTGATATGTTCCATTCGACAAGAAGGGTAAGTGCAATGATAGGGACCGTTTATAAGGAAATTAAATTTGGTTTACTTCTTGCTTACGACCGCTACCCAGCAAAGTTTGCGATTAAATGAAGGATCCCGGCTCCTCACTGCCTTGATATCATTCTTGGCAAAGATATCCGACCGTTAATAATCTTGGATCCTCATTCAACGATGTAACCGTAGAGAAAAGAAGCTACGTTAATGAAGACATTTGATAACAGTATTATTATGCTCGACAACATTTGTGCGTACCATATAAGACTTCGGATGTCGAGACTTCTAATCGAAGGCATAGGCATTGGCACATTTTGAATATCGTTTGCATGCCCTTTGCTCCTCTAACGAATTTGTGTTCCTAAAAGTATCATTTATTCTAAAGAAGTGGCGAACTGTTTGCCGATTATCTAAACTCTATCATAAGAAGGAGGGAAGCCCGGCGTTAGCCGGGCAACCCGATTGGTTATTTCATATAATTGCATCCCAAATCTTGTCGTTCGATCGTTCTTGGCACAGAAACGACTAAGACAACGGAACCCACTGTGGGGTTACTGTAGGAGCTGTTCTTACAGTGGGTTTTGGCTTAAATGAGTGGACGTGGCGCAGTCCGATGACTAGCGCTCTCTTTCGATGCGTCATTTCTGCGAGTGTTGAGGACAACAGGTAAGGTTATGCCGTGGAATGGAATGTTGTCTGTAAAATTCTGTGTCCATTGTTTGTTCTTCCACTGAAGAATTACGAACCGGGCTACCACGTTCACTTGTCACGGATTCGATAAGTTTACCGTTTCTATTTTGAAATGCTGGTCTGTGACCAAGAGGGAGAGAAGCTCACTTCAACCATTCGCTTCCTTTCACTAAGGTGAAAGTTTTTCTTTGAGCCTACAATTTTTATTTTTGTTGAGAGCCGTATATTTACCGAATTATTTCAGATGATACTATGCTGAATGTGCTTTTGCATATTCGGTATTTGTGGAGCTGAATTGGAATAGCTACGCTCCCACTCGAGTTGTAATATACAGAATTAGTATTTGACTTTTTTATTCAACATATTAATTGTCCAAAGGACAGTAGGGTGCTTCACAAAGATAATCATGAGGCCGGCTGTTTTCGCTGTCGTTCCAGTCACGGTATTCATTCGGCAGAATGACCCAGAGGTGACTATAATCTTCATCACCGGTAATATCATTTGGTTCACTCCTAGCCCACCGGCGATATTTGCAAGTGGAACCGCTCATCCATAGCCAATACTTTCTACTTGGGCCGCGTTTCAGCCCAATCCACGTAGGATTCAAGGTTCCACCCTTAGGTACATTATTGCGTGCAAGGTCTGCAACGAATTTGTTCTCCTCCTCACTGCATATAGTAACCAAATGGCCATTGTACTTTTTACAGATTTTTTCACCTTCAACTGCATGTACTATATCGCAAAATTTTCTGTAGCATTTCTCAGTCTCGACATTCCAGATCCACGGCGAACATGGCTCTTCTCCCCAGACGATGT
>UZAF01017001.1:20555-57811 GCA_900617895.1 Haemonchus placei
TGTGTGTGTGTGTGTGTGTGTGCAGGCGGCTGGATGGGAGCACCTTTGTGGCGCGGCAGGACTTAAGACGCAGTCCTCTCACAGAAGGCGTAGCATGAGCAAGAAATGTTAATGTGTACTCGAAGCGAAATTTCGAAACCAATATTGAATGAGTCGCAAATAAATTGAGTTACTCAAACACAGTGAACATAAGGACGGGGCGCGCACGAACTGTGTTGGTTGTTTGTGTTTGGAAGGCTCCAAATCTAAAAACGATGGGGAGGGGGGGAGGGGCATTTTACCACGAGAAGAAGGGGAGCCCGACGTCAGCCGGGAGAGCCGACTGGTTATAAATGAAGCGGGATCTCACACTCAGTTCTGTTTCCTGTACTCTTAGCATTGACGCGAAATCTTTACCCTTTCTATTATGGAGATGCTGGGCTTCGTTTAGAGATATTAGGAAGTAACCAGTGGCTGCTTTTACAGCCCACGATTTGGCGAGCGACCGATCGCGCGACTGGTCGGAAAGCAGCCAGTGGGGTCGTCCGGCTAGAGCCGGGCATCCCTGCTTCTCATGACGAAATAGCATTAATCGACTAATACGTCAGTCTTTCCTTTGAGCAAATGATATTTACTTCCCCGAACACGAAATTCGGCACAGGACTAATGGGGCACTGTAAGTGGTATTCAGTATGTGCCGATGCTTATGGCTAGGGTGCACTTCGTTTCGGACAACCGTCGAGAAAGGCCACGCCGCAGCCGTCGCATGCGGCGCATGTGCCCGCGACACTTGAAGGATGTCGCAGTTGTCAGTGGAGCATACGATTTGCGCTTGGTCCATGGCAGACAGCCCGAAGAGAAGATAACATGGACTAGTGCAAATCATTCGCTCCACTGACACTTGGTAGTATTGCCAAGTCATCTCGAGAAGTGAGTAGGCTGCGCCACTCGTGAAAGGACCGGGTGACCTAGTTCCGACGGCCGCGCGGAACGGACGATCATGCCTATAATTAGTAGTCTCGATCGGTAGTACTTCGTCTTAAAAATAATCACCCATTGAAGGTTCAACTGTTAGGTACCAAAACCTTAATTGACCCTCACAAATATTGTCAAGTGATAATATCACCATTATCAGATGTCGCTGTCAATGAAACTTTCAAATCTTCCCACACTGAGCGACTGCGCACGATCGGGTGTGGTACGCCGTTTGGGCACGAAAACCCCCCCCCCCACGGGGGCGTGCCGTGCTTGTCACATCTGTCAGATATCGTGTAACGGACTGCGAGAATTGCCAAGCAGTCACAGTGGGGGATTTAGGGTAATGTAGTTTGATGTCACATGATTTCCCACATCCACTGTGAGATAGTTGTATGTTTATAAATGAAGTGAAGTCATTCGAAAGTAGTTGTATGTTTATAAATGAAGTGAAGTCATTCGAAAGCTGAAAACGAATCTTACAGGATTGTTTAGATATTTATTCCCCATCAACAATATTTTTCTGAGAAGGACACTCGTCCCATTCACAAATATAGTGGAACTTGATGCTTAAACTGATATCATTCCAAGTGTCATAGTGTTCTTTCTTCGTGTTCATGTTAACATTGTGATTTTCATTGCCTCCCATATCATTTGGTTCACTTCCAAACCAACTCCTATATGTGCAGTTTTCACCGCTCAACCACTCCCATTGGTTTCGATCTATGTGATTACGCACCAGTCCAATCCAGACTGAATTCAACACATCAAGATGATCCGGATGAAGAATTGCAAGTCCGGCAATGAGATCGTTATCATCCTTATCGCATATGGTAACCAATTCACCTCCCATATATCGGCACATTTCGGAAGCACTTGGAGCCTCTTGTAAATCACAATATTTCCTGTTGCATTTTCCATTTTTGGGATTCGTAATATACGGTGAACATGGAATCGGTCCCAAAATGGCGATGGCGACTCTGACAAAAAGCTCGACACAATGATTATTCGGAATGTCAGAGAAGGCATATGGTAGAAAATTTGCCTGAAGCAAGGAAATTCGCATCAAAGTACTCTAGCCAGAATATAATTTGAATTTCATGGTCAGATTGATTCTTATTACAAAAAATCTTCTCATTCTCAACATGGTCTACAACTAGAAAACTATCTTTATCCAACGAATACCTATTGATTCCCTGACATTGAATCACAATTTTAGCTCTACTTGTTCACAGCCTCTAAGAGAGAAGTAACCAACAATTGCAGCGGGAACGTCTGGCTATGAAATGATCTATGCTGGCTTCATGTTCTTCTGATCAAGCGTAGTGGTACCTTTGATAAGATAGGGTGAGGCAATATACTCGACTTTATTCATCAGGGTTTCTCAGGCGCGAAGGATTCGCTATCAATCACAGAAGCGAAAGTTCTATATGGGTCAGGGTCATGGCGAGTACCGTGGCGACAGAATCTTATTTCTATTAGGTTTCAAACACATTTTATTATCTGATAGAAAGCATCGTAAAAAGGGTGGCAATCAAAAAGACGTATCGCTGATGTGATGCCGAGTTACACATATTTGATGAGCAGCAGCAAATGTTGAATGTTTCTACGTCTATCATTTCTTCGTAGCAACCTTCTTTCTGAAAAATTTTTTTCTCACGGGACATTCAAAACATACATTCAAACTGTTATATCTGGGAGCAAATGGGCAGGAGGGTAAGTCAAGAAGTTGCCCGTAAATTGCCCGTTCCTTACCGCCCTATCACAGCTGCATTCCGAGTGAAACGGTGAAGTTCCTATTTGGGTAAGTAGTGGTAATTATCAAAATTGCAATCATTTTGGCTTTGAAGAAAACTCTATCGGCCTCAATCAGACATCTGCAAGCACTGTCTCAAACATGGAACCAATTCTGGATTCTGAATACTGAGAAGAACGTGTTCTTATGTAGAGGGTGACCCAATGAAAGGGATTGGGTCTGAGCCAAAATCCTAAACAGTGAGCGGGATGAGGAGAACGGTAGCTCCAATTTAATGACACTTACTTTAGACTTGGGCCATCTTCAGGAGAATTGTAGGAATTACCCGGCTCCCTTCAGCTCACGAACAACAATTTTCGATTTATGGGTCATCCAATAGTTCTAAATCCGAATATAATTACCTGGCATGGGATTCCAGTGAATTGGCCTTCTACTTGTATTGGATCACATCCACGCATAGTTATTTGGGTTGTGGATGTTGCAGAAACTGGAACAGCTTTGAAAAGTCATACTTTAGGAAAAGTTCGAGCAAAAAAGGGATTGGATGGTCAGCGGAATGAATGCGCCATGTGTTCGACGGTTGCTTGAATTCGTAGAGGTGTTTGAATGCAAGCATTTGTCGCCTTCACTGGAGGTTTCTAGAACAATGTCTGTCTCTCCACCTGAGCAGGCATTCCTGATTTTCGGGGATGAAAAAGTACAGAAAAGGCCAACTGACTTGATTCCCGAGGAAAACGAAAAGACCACGGTCATTATCAAGAGAAGAGGAGATTTAGAGGCACAGTTCATGATAGTTTTGAGGTACCCCCTTTTAATCAAAAAGCGGAAATACAGGTTACGAATAGTAGTGAAAGACACGAGAGAATCTACCGATTTTCATGAAAAATGGCTCCGTAAGAGTACAGAAAACAGAGGTTGGACGAGATCACCATGACGGAAATAACATGGAAGGGGTATTCGGACGAGATTTCAGTCCGTTGTTGCAGTTGCACAGATCCGACATATCAAGACAAAATTGTACAGAACTGCGTTTCACTGTCGTTAAGGGTCATGAAAAGTTGTTTGAACTTTCTACATGGGAGTCTCGGATCTATCCGAGGGGAAATCTCAGAGACCCATTTTTATCGTGAACTGTGCCCATAAAGATGATCTCCGAATTTCCCTATGTAATAGACGTAAAAAACATAGATATGAGATTACTCACTGAAATGTCCAGTAATCTTTTGGCAGAATTTCACGTCATGGCCACAATCGACAATTCGGGATGGTTGATCGTAGTCAACGCCATTGAGAACGCCTGAAATAAACTCTTTATCCCAGTTCAAGAGATAAACACGCCCATTAGGTGGGCGGGATTACCGAGGCCATTTCGCAATCGCCATTGGTGTTTCCCTTTCGTAAACATCAGTGGTATATTGACTTGTCATCAGAAGAAAAAGTTAAAAAGTCTTCTGAAACCGACCTCGAAGTTCATCGATACATGTGAGTAGTGGAACGTAGTCAAATCGTGCTGCTATGCTGCTCTTCAATGTTGTTCCATTCGATGCCAGTACTACATTTGATAATTGTAAAAGGGTCCCAACAAGGAATACAGTATTCTGGAACCTCATCAGTACAGTAGCACAGAATTGGTCGAAGATCAAGGCTGGACTGGTTCTTGTGACTATTAAAATAATGGGTCCGTGTCAGCAATAAAACTGATAACGACACATTACGGCTACTGAATACGGAAAGGTGTGCGTCAGTCATTTGACTCACAAAGAACTGCCTATGTAAGATGGTTCTAGAGCTATGTGTATGCAAAAGAGCGACTCGCCGGATTCATCCAGAACATAATCGCCGTGTTAAGCTACTTTAGTAAAAGATATAGTGGAATCCGGAAAGGGTACAGCAAAGTCGGGAGGCACCTTTTAAAAACTTTCAGTTGTCCATCCCAGTTGAGATCAAGTGGGGCTCACTTTCAGCTGCTTGAGGTCATCATTTAAGTGCTTAGGAAGTAGTATGTAGCAGTTTCACACATCGGCTAACACTAGACAATCCGCTTACCTTTCAATGGAAATAGAATGAAGTCAGGCTCATTCGGCAAGGGATTTGAATGGCTTGCTCATCGATTGCCATATTTTCTTCTTGTTATGTTTTCTTAATCCAGAACATAATCGCCGTGTTAAGCTACTTTAGTAAAAGATATAGTGGAATCCGGAAAGGGTACAGCAAAGTCGGGAGGCACCTTTTAAAAACTTTCAGTTGTCCATCCCAGTTGAGATCAAGTGGGGCTCACTTTCAGCTGCTTGAGGTCATCATTTAAGTGCTTAGGAAGTAGTATGTAGCAGTTTCACACATCGGCTAACACTAGACAATCCGCTTACCTTTCAATGGAAATAGAATGAAGTCAGGCTCATTCGGCAAGGGATTTGAATGGCTTGCTCATCGATTGCCATATTTTCTTCTTGTTATGTTTTCTTAGAGACTTTGTGTTGACGAGGGGCAGAGCTGTCCAACTCTAAGCCCCATCTCAAGACGTGTTCCCATCTCCTTGCCTCACGGAGTGTACAACACCCCCCCCCCCCCCCCAGTACCTTCTTCCAAATACTCACTTTAAGGCCTGAATCACATGCATTTCCACTTTCAGAAACAAAATTTATTCACTTGGACATAGGTGCTGTAGTGCCAGGTGGCTCACAGTCACCCGCATGACCCAGGGATCGAAGCTCAGGGAGCTTGAGCCTTCCATTCTCCAGGGAAAGGAGGGTTGGTACAAGACTCGTCTGAATTTACGAAAGGATTGATTCGTACATCGGCTGGCCACCGAAAGTCAGTGTATAGACCACATACACATTCGAACCGCCACTACAATTCTGAATGGAAATCGGTCATCATAATTCGTTTCTGTCTATGCCTGCCTACCTTGCCTTTCTGTTTACTATTACTATTTACTTCTAACTGTTTCATTCGGAGAGCGACCTTCTGCTTCCTCGAGTATGACCTCACAGAAACAGATAATTTCCGATTTCGGATGAATTGAAGTGCGTCGGGGACCTATGGATCGCAAATAGCAAAATATTTCATAACAAAAATACCAAGGATGAACAGCATCTTCATAGAAACACAAAATATATAGTACAGAACCTAAAGCGTTGGTGAAGACTAGTGCTTCGCGAGAATGGCACAAATGATGACCTTGACAGGTTTTATACTTGGCGTCTGCTGCAAGAGTAAGGCGTGGTCCTCGGCAAACAGGATTCGAAAGTCGATATCTATGCTGAGACGGATGTCTTTGTCATTCTGAGTCTCTTTCACACCAACACTCTTTTCTAACCCGTGTGAGCTATGCCTAGCGAGCAGCAGACGCCGAGTATAAACGTAGTCTTGTGGCATCGCTACTGAACAGCTTAATTTCATAACAACAACGACCTTTTTTTACAATATACAGAGAACATCAATGGTCACGAGGCAGTCACTATAGAATTCTTCAAAACACTGGGTAAATCCAGAAACACATAATGTTATACCGGTAACGATGAGAACCAGAACAATGTGGCGAGCTTCTGAACGTCGTCGGAGCGACTGTTCGCTCTACTGTTAACATGCTTAAGCGCGATTGTTCAGCATGTTCAAGGCAGAGTGAGCCTAAAACCAGCGATATCATAGACGTCGTTTTCTAGAAGCTATTTATATACCTGCGCTTGGACGAGTTGCTGAAGTAGAAAGAGCTGTAAGTCAGACGATGGAAAAGGAAACGGCATCTTCATTGCAGAGGGATTGACAAAGCTGAAACTGATACTACGAAATTAAGTCCGAAGTTAGACAGCTTTGAGCAGGCGATGGTATAGATTGAGATGTAATGGTAAGTGTTAACTGAAGAAATCGTGACGATTCACGAAAGTGGCAACTCGTTCGAAAAAAAAGCGAGGACCGCTTGCAACTTACAGTCCTTCATGGACCAACTTTTTTTGTTTTCGCTTAATTTATATTACTTCCGTAATTTCTGAGCCTATTTCGAAGAGGAAATAGACGTACGTACGATTGCCGTGGGGTAACCCAATACTGGGGTCATCAGTCCCGGTGGCGAAGTTTAGACTGAACTTCTCACGATCGCGTAGAAGCGTCTTCAAAACTACGTCGAACTGTAGTGATGTTATTCAATAGCGCCAAGCCGGGGGACGGAACTTACGTGCGTTTGAGGCGATTTGAACGACCTTAGCGCTTATCATTGGGGCCCAACTTTGAAGTAGAGTAGATTAGTAGGATCGGCTAATNCCACTAAACTACTCTACTTCGAGTTTGTGCCCCGAAAATTGGCGTCAAAGTCGTTTGATTCGTCACGAACTTCGCCGCGCAATTTGCCGCGCGCATCCTCGGACGCACGTATGTACCCATACCCCGCCAAACCACGCCCCCATCAATCGATTGGACGCGATTTCCGAATTTGACCTAGTAATAAGGTGCTCCAATTACCCATCAGTTTTCCTTTGAATCTCGGCGGGTGAGTGTGGCACGGTCGTCGAGTCTGAACACTCCTGCCAACGCTACATATTCTCCCTCGTATAACGTAGTTTGAAAGCCAAAAGGATGCAGTGACTCACGCATTCCTCCACGATAAGTCCAATGGAGCAGCGGTATGCTCCGCACCGGAATCGTCTGCTTTTCGTTTTCCAAGAAGAGATGTCGACATTTCAGCCTGAAATGGGCCATGATCTAACCACGTACCGACTCATATTTGGGTAAACTACCTTTTCGGCTTCACTGGCACCTGGATTCGAACAAGCTGCATCAGTCACACCATTCGATATGGGTTGTATCGTTGGTGGAAGACCGACGGCTGCTGTAGTGGGCAGGCAAGCGGTCTGGAAATATATGGTCATCATAGGTATAGATAAGCAATGCCTTTTGAGAATCGAGTGGGCGCCCTAACAGCTGGGAGGCGGAGCTAGGTGTCAGTGAATGCAATGGGTCCGGGAACTTCTCCTCTAACACGGCGTCGCACACGCCGCCTATCGCAGGATTGCGATGAAAGATTGGAGCGCGCAATTTGTGAGGTAGGGAGTCCTTTAACTATTTGAATTGGCTGGTCGCTCCCTTCAATTTCAATGCGGTATTGATCTTCGTTTATATAAGAGGAGTCATTTTAATTAATCAAGTCTAATAAACATGAAAACTAAAAAGAAACAGAAGAAAAAACGATAAAATCCAATGAAAAAGCAAGCCAGTCAAGGAAAAATATCGCGTCCTATCGATTTTCGGGAGGCGGGGTGAGTACGGTAATTGCATTGACATTCGCCGCATGCCGCAAGGGAGAATGCCGCGATAGGGGAGAAGTTCCGTTACCCGAATGCAATAAATGCAGTCTGATGCCGCGAGACAACTATCAAAGGTATTGGCCTCGCTCTTGCGCTTGCAATGGTCCTTACTTACGTTTGCAATGGCAAATTCAAAACTGGGGCTTTCCATGGTTCCTCAGCAGGATGACGTCTCTCATGGGATAAAACTCGACTGTTCAATTTTTTGAACCCCTTCACCCCTCATTTTTGCACTTATACATGAAAAGCGGAGGTAGAGCTGGGGCAAAATCGCCATTACTACAAATCTTTCCCGTGGATCAAATTCTACTATGGACCAAAATCATAAAAATAATCTTTGACCTTATGGTCAATTAGATTCCACCAAATCTGTTTGGTGGAAAAAGAATACTATGGGTCGATAATTTGTTGCTGCTGACCACGCGGATGCCAGGCTAAATAACCCCTGGAATTCTGATTGGAACTCAAATATATGGCCCTCCCAAATGGGAATCGATCAGTGTTGTATATTTGCCCAAAACCCTTTTCAACTCCATAACTGGGCTCTATAACCCATGAATAATCTAGGTATTAGGCTGTTTTTATATTGTGTTCTGTCCTTTACTCATGTGCATGTATGCATGGGGAAGATAATTATTGATTGATACGCGCGCAAAATCAATACTAGCATTACCGTGGGCGTTTGAAGTATGGAAGCGGCTTACTGTCGACAGTCATTTCTTGAATGTTCACTTATAGTTCTGTTCTATATTATGTAAAATTGGTCCATGCGGTGGAGAAGGAGTAACCTTGAGATGTTAGGATTGTTTTTTTTGGATTTCAAAGCTAATTTTTGTTAGAAAAATTTAAATAAACTTCCAATTTGACGAATATGTCGAAGCACTGTAGGTGAAATAGATTTCTAGTTCTACGCCATACCAACTACCGTACCATTTGGTGCCACTTGTTAGAGTCCTTTTCAAGTTGGGCTACTGGCTATTATTACCGTATACTCGAAGTCGCTGGCCAGTGCACACAAAGCATTTAATGGGTGCCGTCATAGAACATTTCACTTCTCCATCGCAGAGAAAGTCTAGAGACACTTCCTTTCCACAATGTACTTTTTTGGTGGTTACTGAAGCTTCTTCTTTGTCAACTCCCCAGAGAGCAGTTTCGTTGACGCCGCTTTTTACTGGCCCTTGTTGCACCATGATGCTCTTCTTTGAGATATTTCGTTGAGTTCTCAAACACTATCCTTTTTCACTTATGATGGTCACTGGGAAACGGTAAGATCACCAAAAATCGTTAGTTCTTTTTTTCTACTTTTTACGGCAAGAAAGACCTAAGCAATGGAATGCGATGATGCCGGTAAGGAAAGACCGAAAGGGCAGGATCTCGATGAGTATTCAGGTCGACAAATAGCCTGGACAGGGCGTAATACGGGCCCAAACCAGTAGTCCACGTTAGTACCCTAAGCGGACGTGTTCTCACGGAGGCTGTAGAGTTTTGCACATTCGCACTAGGACGCACACGGCAGCTTACTGTAGCCAGCTACGAGCGATGGCACACACATTGAGGCAGCTCGTCCGAATACCTCTTCCATATAATTTTTTGTATAAATGATAGTTCCAAATAAGAGTAAAGTGTAAGGAAAGTTTGTAGTGAAGGTTGAAGGCAAAGAAGCAGAGGACATACCGCTGCTGCCATCGTGAGTGCCGCGGCATTGATACCGACCTGATCTCGGAACGTTTGTGCAGCTTCGGGCATGTGCAGTTTCGGATTGGTATTAGCCGAATGGCGATTTCTGTAAACAAAAATCGTATAGGTAAGTGATTGAGCTGTGGATAGCGGTTGGTTAAGATGACCTACCGGCTCCGTCGGCTGCTGAATTCCTTACCACATCCGGGTATTGTGCACATATGCATCTCTTTCAGGTGGACGGCACTTGTATGAATTTTCAAGGCTCCTTTATCACAGAACGACTTATTGCATCGTTCGCATAGAACACGTTTCTTCATCTTGTTACTACTGAGTGGGGACTGCAAAATTCTTCTTAAAAAATGAAAAAATAGTTGAATTCAGAATCAGTCCTTCGTTTTCTCTCTCTTATAATTTCTTTATTGTGGAAATTGTGGAGGTCAAAGCTGAGATTTTTAACGTTAACAAGTCGCGTTCATCATATACGCCCTGCACTCGACTTTCATTCAGAATCATGTTGACGTTTTGAATGCGTATGTGGCCTATACCATTACTTGCAGTAGCCTGCCGATGTACAAGTCAGTGCTTTTATGCTCCTAGACGTGTCTGGTGCCGATTACCAAAAAGTAGGGGTGGGTAGCTCAGTAGCTCTAAGCAGATATCATTCCAGAATTTGGTCTTAGGATTGTGCATGCGATGGTATGCTTCCATCACTACCCTACCTCCATTATACCTCCATTACTCGAGTAAAATTCGTGAAAGCGGTCGTTTCTTTGCGCACCATCTTTATCAGCTTATTTATTTACCTAAAGAGTAACTTAAGTTTATTTTGGAAGTTATGTTAGTCAGTATTCAACATCATAGAGACATCTGTAAGCATAAATGACTTCGGGGATCGATCGAATAGAATTCAGCATTTACACCCTCCCAAACAATTCAACTGCTCCCAGACGAGTGAACGGATTGGCAGGAATCGAACCGAAATTAACTTTAACTGAGAACTTTAATACCTGATTTTAATGCCGACATCGATTCTAGTGAAGCCGATTTCAATTTTTATCTACGATAAAGGACTGTGCTCTGTTCTGCTCTGCGCCATGAACTTTCCTTTTGTTTGGAATCATTAAGGGATTTGAAAAACCCTTATCCTCTACAGTGGAGTACTTAGTTTAATTAGTGCGAAAATTAGTGTATTCATTCTCCCGCACAACACAGGAGCCCATCTGGGGATTGCACGCTTAGTTTCAGGGCTCCTACCTGCTATGCCACTTCGATATTTAGAGAGAAATAACTGTTCATGTGAGAGACGGGACCAGTGAGGCCGGGCCAGGCCTTTGTGATGTTCTACCCACCTCACACAAGATACTGGACTCAGCGGAATCCGGCCGCGAAAGCGCTTCACTGGCGGTCTGTTGAATCGGAGATGTGGAACAAGCCGACACTTCGACGGTGGGACTTCTACCATTAACTGCCTGCTCAGTGACTTCCGATTTCTATGTAGGAGGGATAATTGAAATGTGAAAAACGAGTACGGGTGCTGGAGGGTAGAGGTATGATATTGATGACATCTAGCAAAGTGTATGAGAATGCCAGAATATCGCCTGCCATTCCAGAGAGGCGTTGAGATTTAGAGGGTCGCTATGAGTGATGGCCGCATCGTCACCCTATATATTTCAGCGATGGCTGTCAATAGGCCACCCGCTCCAGGACGAGGCGACTGAACACTTCGGATGAGTCCCCAAGGAGTCACCCTCGATGTGAGCGTTTGCGTCTCAACACGCCTCAAACACGTCTTCAACACTCCCGATCAGGCACCTCTGGGAGTATCACTTGCGGATGTCAGGAACAAGAATCGGACACCGAAAGTAACTGCAAAACTAAAAAGATCTTGTGGCTACATCATGCCTTGGACTGCGAACTGCGAGGTAAGGTGCAAACAGGGCGCGCCATGCACTCCGCTACCGCTCAAAATGTGGAGCTGCGGTCTCCAAATCAAACGGCAGAATCCTTAACATCTCGACACTTATCATTCCCTAGTTCAAGAACGTCCATCTCGAGAGTTGAGAAGACGTGTTTTCTTGCCTCCACCCAGGTCTCAAAGGTCTCATAGCGGCAGATGATCTAGAGGAATGAAAGGCTCGGATCGTATGGTCGGAATTTGATGCAGAAAACTTGACCCCTAGGCCTTGCAAGGCCCTTCTACCCTGCTCTTTCCTTGCTCTTACCGACCCATATAGCAATCTATACGTTAGAGAACTAGCACACCCAGGTCCCGATAGTTCGGCGTTCAGAAACCCTGATTCCCCTCACCCTGAATCAGGCTTTGCCTGGAGTTTAGCAAAATATGTGTAGCGTTCAGATTTACTAAGAACCGGCCACTCTGCAGAGCTATCTCCTCTACATTTTTATATTGCCAGAGCAACTCATTTTTAAGAACGGCCTCTAAAGTTCCATCATTAGTTAGGGATCATAAGTAAGCTTTTTCTGAGGGTTGAGCTGGCTCAGTAAGTCTCGAAAGCCTTGCCCTGAGCTGGGAACCCAAGAAAACCTTCCTGGAGCTCCAAAAAANAAAAAACCGGTGAATCTCAATTTCTTTCTTCCGTAGGCCATCTTAGCCGTCATGTCACGGCCTGGTTGATTTTCGTCGAAGCCTATCGTGCGTGGCATATAATTAACCGATAGATTTCTGAATTCAAATGTTCCATGACTGAGAATTGACGCGGTGACAAAATAATGGAAGGTCCGGTAGGCTCTTAAGTCGGAGCTCTCATTAACTTGGATGGGAGCAGCTTCAAGTGACGCTCTCCATAACTACTACTTACAGTTGGAGGAGACGAAAGGTACATACTCGTACTTGGGATAAGGAAAAGGAGGAAACGAAAAAAGGAGAGCAGAAACTGAAAGGAGCAAAACCTGATCGACTGTGTACGGCTGGGCTTTCGGGATGAACTGAATGAGCTCGGAGGAAATGGCGACAGTGCTTACCGCTCGACGAGAAAGTCAGTGTCGACAATGAATGGCTCGGGTTGACAGCATTGTGCCACGTGTTAGCTGATTGGGATAAGCTCGTCCACGTGCTTCTACTCGTCACATATCACCATCGAAAAGCTGCCAACCCAATCGACCTGTCCTCATTCCGTCGTGGGCTCGGATCGAAACGGCGGGAACCTCCCAAGGTTCGTTTGCTCAAATGATGAGATCCCTCTAGAGGGTTACCCACTCTAGAACCGTCTCTTCCCTGAAGGGACGCTATGGAAGAAGTGCCATCTACTGAACGACACTGTAACTACAGTGGGACGGACAGGGAACGTTCGACCTGGTTTTCCGCCAGCACACATTAACCCCACATCATACATTTGGCCATAAAGTTACGGTAGCCATTAATTACATTACAATAAGTCATGGCATTTCGAAGGATACATGGGCCTNAACCTCCCAAGGTTCGTTTGCTCAAATGATGAGATCCCTCTAGAGGGTTACCCACTCTAGAACCGTCTCTTCCCTGAAGGGACGCCATGGAAAAAGTGCCATCTACTGAACGACACTGTAATTACAGTGGGACGGACAGGGCACGTTCGACCGTGTTCTCCGACCACACGCCTGCACACATTAACCCCACATCATACATTTGGCCATAAAGTTACAGTAGCCATTAATTACATTACAATAAGTCATGGCATTTCGAAGGATACATGGGCCTAGGCCCAGTGATCACGTCTTCGTGGTCGATTGGCTCTGGAGCAAATGAAGCTGGGGCAAGTCCAGAACGGAGGGGAGTTTTGAACCGCTACCGAATTTCTGGACTTTTTTCCCGAAGTATTACTTTAAGAATCAAAAACTGTGGCCAACACGGCAACAATCGCCCTCCCATCCTTCTCTTTATCTTCTCCTTCGATTGCTTTCCCAATCTTCTCAATCTTACTCCGAGCGGGAACTTCTGGAAAGTCCCAGGTAGGAACATTTTCACTTTTAAAAGAAGTGAATCTTTTTCTGAATCCAACTAATGCTCGTAGAGAAAAGATCATCAAAAATTTGCGCCAGGGATTTTTTTTTGGGGGTCCGTCGGCACGGAAAACCCGCACGGCCACGTTGGAATGACGATTGCGCCGGGTGCCGACATTTAATAGGAAGACTGACACATAGAGCAGAAGAGCGNACCAGTTTGTCGCTGCAATTACCAAGTACGGGAAAAAGCAAGGGCTTTGAGAAATAAGAGACAAAGTCAGTGTTTTCCTGTAGAAACAGCAACAGGACCTCAGCATAATACAAAGAATGACTAAATGACGGGGCGGTCGACGAGCCATGTGGGAAGACGGGTTGAAATGGTATTTCAAAGTGGAGATAATAGGGAAAGACATGTGCATCTCATCAGCGACAAGACAACGAATTATGACACCTCGGAGCGACAAAAACGAAACAGAATGGCCCCGGACCCTCGAGAGTGACTAGGCTGGCCGCACACGCGTGGCACCACCTGGACCAATGCGACCCCGGAACGAAGAAGCAGGCAGCTAGGGGAGGTAAAATATTTGTCGAATAGAGCTTTGTCGTCGCCTACTTCGTCCACCACCGTCTGTGTTCATCGTCGCGCTTTGTCAACCGTAGGCGATAAAAATCGACGGAGCTGGACGATGTCACATTAGTGCCGACATAATGATGAACGGATAGCAATGTGAAAGCGCCAACGGGCAGCACTGACGAACGTTCTAGGATGAACGTCTGTGGGCGGATGGGTAGTCTTCAGATGAGCATCGGACGAAATTCCACCGAACAGAGGACTATGCCGTATGTGGGAACAAAGGTTACACGTAGCCTCCTGTTCTATGAAAGGCTTCGAGCGTGGGAAGTTGACCAGTTCCACGGTGCCACGGGACGTCAACACTGACCTCTAAACAAGTGGAGCTTGAGCATTGGAAGAGAAATTCTTCGACTGGAAATCGATTCAGTTCAGCTTGAAGGGAAGAAGCTCGAAATGGAAAGAATTTCTTCGAAGCTCAACGACAAAAGGACTAATTGTTCTGCATCGGTCAGTGTGTGTGTGAGGTGAGCCATATGGTCGGCATCCTTCCATAAGTATAAAAGCATTTGAGAGGGTATTCGACATGGACAACGAGTCATGAGACCAGCCATATGCAAGCCAAGGAATCACCTCTCTCAAAGGTGACTTTGAAGGCAAAAGGAGGTCAGCGAGCTTAGAAGTGGGAACTCGATCTGTTCATGGTTCTTATGATGACGGCGCTACGGTCCACTGCCCCACTCTACCCTTCTTTACTTGTAATGAG
The DNA here is from genome assembly GCA_900617895.1 of Haemonchus placei. Classification (NCBI taxonomy): domain Eukaryota; kingdom Metazoa; phylum Nematoda; class Chromadorea; order Rhabditida; family Trichostrongylidae; genus Haemonchus; species Haemonchus placei. The sequence goes on from UZAF01017001.1 coordinate 35,522, forward strand.
TGCTGCTTACCAACAGTCAACAATTTGATCCGTCGAGCCCAAAATTACCGGTGTAAATGTAGCAATCTGGGCCCCCTTGCCAACCTCGCTGTCTTTTAATTTGTGAGCAAAAACATCTAAAACCTCAATGCGTTTTGTAATATTTAACCATTTAAATGTTTATAAAAGAGTACGGTATCAAAATACCTGGAGTAGACCACTTCTGGGAGAGAGAACGGGACTATTCAACGGCAGCACAGGAAAAGTAATGACACAAAAAGTACAAACTTATTATAGGATAAGTAGAGACTTAATTCCTGAGGTCGAAGGATTCAAAGATCTTTGGAAAGTGGGACCATCTATTGGGAACTAAGCGCCACGCACTAGATTTTTCTGATCGGAGCCTCCCCTACCCTTCGCCCATGCGGTAATTTTGCTGATTTCTCCTTCCCCCGTGGGGATTCGCTGAATCGTAACGAGTTACTAGTATGATATGGCATAGTAAAGAGATGTGGAAGAATTAGAAAGAAAGATGTGTTAGAGTAAAATCACTAGTAAAAGAGTAAGAATAGAAAAGGTTATCTTGCTGATGTCACAGATGTGGCGGACACGAGACGAGGAAAAAAGGGAGCGTTCCGGTGACAGCAATGAGTTGTTGCCTATTGTCCTTTGTGGAAGTGTCATCTCAACTACTACAATACTTACTTTTTAAGAAACTATGGGGAAATTACTGCAAAAGTGTGAACGAACTGGACACGCACACGCACGAAATCGGCGAAGAAATGCACTTAGAAAAACCGTTTCGATGATTCTTTTACTGGCTCCGTTCAGTAAGGGAGAATGTGGGAATGGGAGAATATCTTATAGGGGCGATTTGGTAGTGGGAACAGTATAGATGTACTAGACCATTGGAAAACGTTTCGGACAGTGTTTCGCGAGAAACAACATTGTATGTGTGGGCTGTGGGGGATGGTGACAGGGCGAATTCTACCCGGAGACAATAGGAATGACTGTCTGCCGTCTTCCGTGAGTGATGGCGGCACAAATTGCAGCCAACGCTCACATTCCTCACTTCACAAACGGGGAGCGAAACGGCGACCACCACGACGACGTCGACGATGGCCGGCGTCGACGAAACGAGGTGGGGCGAGAGCAGAGCTTTCCCCGTATCTGTGGGGTGAGGGAGGAGTCACCTCCCATGAACACATCCCGAGACATCCGGTACCGTAGCCAGTAATTAAGTCATGACGTTATGGGTGTGGGTTGTCGTTCGAATGTCGATGGCCGGGCACTGCTGTAGGGAAAAGAATGCCGCTGCAGGCACAATCTCTTCTCCTAGCTACACGACGATAAATCGTGTCAATTTCCTCTCTTTGAGCTTATGCAAATTGTCAGAAGATGCCACGATAGCAGCGGCTACTGCTGGATGCCTGGACAACGCCTGAGTTGTTCGCTTACCCTTAGTCGCCGGCTCCTCTGAACAGGAACTGGACAAGGTACTGCAGAACAAAAAGGCTTTATCACAAAGGTTCAACTCCACCTGTTTATTTCCATTTTATGCCCAGCTTTCAGCCGAAGAGCTCCCTTCTCTTTTGTTTTCTGTCATGCCACCCTCATCTCCCTAAGGTCGTCAACAGCAGAAAGTACAGAACTTCGTCGCTGCCAAAATGAACATCGATGGACTACGGTAGTTTCTTTGTGCCTTCGGGGACGAGCTATCATCAGTCAAATGCGCATTATTCGTGTCGCGCCGGGCTGTCGCCACCCGAATTCCCGGGGGAACTGTTCCCGACGACTCACGGCCTAGACGAGCTCCGGATTCGCAAAGCCACACGAATCAAAACTAAAACAGTGAATTGCTAAACAATCTGGGACGTCAATTTCGGAAGAAAGGCCAGGGTACCGTAGTAGGGGAAGGGGGAGTGGTGTCATTAGTTACCACCTATGGTAACTGTGCCTGAAAACCGTCCTACTAGTTTGAAAACAAGAGCCGAATAGTAATAATGAAGCTCTTGAAATTTTTTTGAGTTTTCCTCTCAAAAGTAGTGCTACATAGCATATATTTTTGATCGCAGCCTTTATGTTAATGGGAGGGGCTATGCTACTGGTTTTTCCACACGATATCGCCCTTAATTTGACTTCTATTAGCCCATAAAGCGGCCCTAACATTGAAATTTCTTTCTTCAATTCTATTTGGTTCTGAGATGGATCAAGGGTCCACAAATTGGCTTTATGTGATAATGTCAGGAGGCCACAAAAAAGGATACCATCGCGCCGTTTCGGTCTGACTTCACCTATGGGGCCCTTTAAAGGTAATTTTGGCAATCGTCCGATCACGCAAGGCTTTGAAGATGAAACGCATTAGGTTTTATTTTTAATTTCAAATTATCAAAAGTCCTCTGATCAGATAACGCCCTGGCAGTTTACCTATGTTGCAGGAGCGAGATAAGCCGTGCATTTAGCTCGCATCTGAATTGGCACTGTTCTCTATGGAGTGTTTGACCGGGACAGTGTCTGATGATCTGTATTCAGAATAGCTCCCAAACAGAACACCATTTACACTGAGAGGGACGGCACGCTTAGCTAGCTCAGTCAAAATTCCATCATCGAATCTTGGTAGCGGTAAAAACGGATACAGCCGGGGATCCTGCCCTGTTTACATTTTTTTACATTAATTTTTTTCGGAAATATGGGCTCCTACCCCGAAAAAATCAAAACAGTATGGAGGCTGGGCAGCTTAAGAGGTACTGGAATTGGTTCCCAAACCCGCAGTGGGCCAAGCCTAGCAGTATTAACCTCGTTCCAGGCTCTTCATTCTGAACAGGGTAACGACTTTAGGGAAGAACTTGCGCCCCAGCTAAAAGTTGTTCAGAGATGGGCGATCAAGCACTGAACCCATTCAATTAATTGGCTGCGGAAGCTTCAGCTGGTACTTTGTTGCGGCAATAAGTCAACGTTGTAATGTCGCAACTACAGAACGGCACACATTTCATAGGGGCGGAGTCGGCGGCTTCTCTCGGATTCGTGGGGAAATGAGGAGTGTCAGGTGACAAAACACATGACGACGTACTTTTTTTTGCTGATGCTTCAGAAGACAATTTGTTGTGGATTCTAATGACACACCAAGAGATCCGCTCATAGCCACTGCTCTTTAGAGAACACACGCGTTCGAGAAGGGGTTGGGATATGCAGTAGATCAATCAGAATAAAAAATAACGTCCTCTGGCGGTCTCGGCTTTGGAATGCGCTACGCGTTCGACTTCCATCAGAATTGTAGTAGCGTTTTGAATGCGTGTTAGACCTACACAATGACTCGCGGTGTCTAGTCGATGTACAAGTCAGTGCTTTTGTCCTCCTAGACGAGTCTGGTACCAATTGATCGACCCCGGGGAATGGAAGAGTTGGTTGATACGGGCGGATGGCAGTTGAGACAGCCCCAGAGCATGAAGGTGCTAGTGCTCCTTTTGGGCTACATCACCTCCACCTACTTCTAAAAGAGACATTCAATCGTGGCTTCCGAACGCGCCATGCTCCTTGCTCCTATTCTGTCTAGGTTGAGGTACTGGGCAGTGGAATGGCCCGTACGGAGCAAAGAGCGAGGCGAGGCGATCTTCCCTTCACCTTCTTTTTATTCTTTTACAATAAAAAGGCATACTCTGAAGGTATCGAAATACTGGTACACCACATAGTAAGTGATCATAGAACCGATAAAAGCGCCACTTACCTTTGGCCCATTGTTTTGTTAGTTTAAAAAATTCGTAGGTACGGTAGAATTGAAGGAAATTTTCGTGTAGATTCAATTTTGTAAAGAAATGTTGCACTAACAAAAGGGGCTTTTGTTAACGCTACCCAAAATTGCCCGTTGAAATCATGAAATTGACATTATCCAAACTGACAGTCGAACTCCCCAGGGGGTCACGGATAGCGTGAGGTTGCGATGAGATCGACTTGTCATCCATCTCTGTGTAGCGATGTTCGAGATGGCTATGTCAACAATAGGGTCGACTCGTAGTCACTCAGAACTTAGCACCGACTCCGATGTTTTCAATGTTTATAGGGTCCGCAGGCCTTTTAATCGCTTCCCCAATCATGCTACAGCATCCTAGCAATTATTGTAGTAGTACTGCCTCTGAAAGTAAATTTTATTGCTGGGGGTAGTTTTTGAAGGCAGCAGGCACGGTGGACAGTTTCAATATGGAATTGACGGCGACCATCAGCAAGCAAGTATTCACAGGAACATGAGAGTTTGTCGGAAAGCCTAGAAATACGGTTACAACTCCGCGATTAAATCTGGAAGCTACTCGAAGAAGGGGGTCGGGGAATGGTTGGTGTGGTAGAAGTGGGTAAGCTAGGACAAAGAGAACGAAAAGTATGTTTGAATGAGTCACAGTACATTAGGCTGGTCATCTGCCGGACTATGTTAGCCCTACTCCCAGTATTGCCGTTTCATAGGAATTTTTTGAAAGGCGATGGGAGGAGTACTAAAAAAGCATGGAAGAACGGCCCAGTACCAGACAGTCCCGCCCACTCCTTCTATGGCTTTGAATACTGCAGAAAGCGGCTTTCTACAGTTCCTTGGCCATTTTGGTTGTCTCCATCCTGAATCAAAATCGATCAGCACTTCACAAAAAAGCCAAAGCCCTCCCCCGGAACTGCTCCAATCGAGATTCTCAAGCCCCAGTTCCTATCCTTGGCTGCCATTCTGAGTTGAAGCATCGGTTGCAGAGAATGGGTCAGTAGATAGTTGAAAATGGGTCAACAATGGACAGACCTAACTACATATGAATGCCACATTCGAGCTACAGATTAATTCTCAAGGTGGTGAGCATATCTGAGCCTCTAACTTGAGGCGAACGTTGGAAAGATTTCAGAGCAAACATTTGCAATAATTAAAGGCAGGTTCGTAGGTTCCTGTACTCACCATCAGTAACTATTGAATTCCTTAGTAACCACCCTGAATAGCCGTCGCTAGTACAATACCTTATCTCCTACTTCCCTGTGTCTTGCTAGAAAATTTGGATGGTAGGATCCGAGGGCGAAAACCTGCTAATCGGTTCTTTAGAATATCCGCACTTGAACAAAGACATCTTTGGTATGATTAGCTTCTAGAATTGGAGCAGTTTGGAAAACGCCCATCTCACTTGGCTTGTCAGGTGCTGTAGGCATTTCTGGACGTCTCATCAAGATCGCTGCTCGACCGCGCGCCTGATTCGCCTGTACATTGACCATGCGATCACGAAAATCGGGGTGTGGTGCGTTAGGAACGAAATGGCCGCGTCGCGGTGAGAGNAAATACAAGAACAAAAGTACTAATAGTAGAATTATGCATTAAATAATGATCGCTTATCGATTGAGCTGTATTAAGAACGCTAGACCTGAAATAACGGCGAATGAGTGGTCCGCGACAGCCGCGTGCGGCAAATCGACCCAAAATCGTTCCTAACGCCCGTCTCCCCGAAAATCGTATTGATGTTAACAAGTTTACATACCATGGTACGGTATCCACGAATGTAGTCGCTTCGAGACCATCCAGCGCTATCCAACAGATTATTTACTTGATTGTCATCTAGGGTAGATAGAATGCAGTCGGACAGAATTTTAGCCCTTACCGGTATCGCCTGAAAATTAACGAATTCTGGTGATTTTAAGATATTTTACTATGTTTGAAGAAGTACCTGATATTGGTAGAGCATATTAAAAACAGCTTTTTTGGCTGCTTGTATTGGGCAATCTTCAGGAGGGCTTGGGCATTCCCTAGCAGGGCTGCTTTCACGGCTTGACTCACTGCTGCATGAGGTTCCCGGTGAGCTGCTTCTGCTCCGGCCATGTACGGATTGCTCCCGATCGTCGTGTATCTTCAATGAAAGCTGAAGTTTTCGAGCACATTTTTATCATACATTTGAACTGAATACAAAAACCCTCAGATTAGGTTTTCCACCCATCAAAAGGAAAAGAGGGCCAAACACCCATTTCAACTTCGCTACCATTTTATTTGGAAGTCAAATGGGTTGATGAATCTCACAGGTACACTGAATAAGTACGACGTTTCACCCTTTATCGGTTCTCAATAGACTAACCTGCAACTTTTCAATTAATTCGTTAAAAATTTCTAGAACTTGTATCACGAATGAGCATTATGGCTATGTTAAGACTAATTTACCTCGTAGACGCACCCAACCAAGTGACTGCTCTGAAGTACCTGCGAGCTAACTTAGAAAAGATCTTAAATCATTCTCAGAATAGAAAGAAACCAACTTAAGGTCTCTTAGAGAAACCACCATGAATTCACAGGGAGAGAATAGGTATCTCATCGAAAATGCAACCAAGAAGTTAAGGTAATAGCTTAAGAGGCTTCCAGAAAAGAGGTGAACGTAGTTATTCATTATCAGCGAATTTTACGCTAGCAACTAAGTAATTTCAACCGACCTCGTTAAGGAAAAGCTTGAAAAAGCTCATTTTGTGAGGTCAAGGGAACACTGAGCAGGGCGATTCGATGGGACTCAAGATCTAGATTCGTTAGAAGGGTAATCCATCAGGAGCTTGATCATTTGGCTCCCATTCAGAGGCGCTTGTTTGAGTTATATCATTACCAGGTGCCCAGAAGAACTACTAGTCAGGGCTTTTGTCCTGTCATGAGGTAGTGGTGCCAAATAAGAGACGAGAGGTCCCAAAGAAACGTGAGGTTTGGATGGCTCAATCCCCTATGGACCCGGGATTCAGTCTTTGGAGTATACGTGATCTTCGCAAAGTACCTCAGATCGGTCATATTGGGAAGAATAGATTCGAAAATCATTCCTTAGCAATAGTCAGTCGATCTTAATGTCATGCAAATGGTAGCTGTGGAGGCTGGAACCGCTTCAGCTCCGCTTCATGTTATCACCAGTAATCCTCTTGGAGAAGCAAGGTTGGAATAATATTTTGGGTACGGTGTTCTAAGTTCGAAAAAGATTCTGCTCAAAAGGGTTACTAGAAGGGCGAGCAGAAGAATTTGACGCTTACAATACTGGATTGATTCATTGAGAGCCTGAAAGGTTGATATCGCTCAGACTGTACCGTACTTTTTGAACCTTCGCGGAACTTGGAAAATACTGAGATCTACTGAAAACTAACCTACTCTAATTTCGACACTTTTAGACATTTTATTTTTCAAATCTTTTTTTATCTCATCAACACTACAGCAAGTAGGATCTACTGGAACGAAGTTCGTTACACCCCTGTGTAGTTCTTATGGGAAATGTGGTGACGGCTAATTAATGGTATCTCTTCAGCAGTAAACAGATAGATGTTTTTAGCTTTTTGACGATGAGCCACTTAGTTCGCACTTGACTGTCACTTCCTAGCGTTGACGACGAAAGAATCGGATCAATTCACGCACCTGATCGGAGGCGGGGCCCGGCTCTGCCATTTTATCCTGCACATCGTCAGGGTTCATTGAGATTGCCTATAAAAGTGCCTATAAGCTGGTCGTCCTAAAAAGAAATTGTTCAGTAGTAGTACTGTACCTCCTGCAGCTCATTTTGGCTGCAGTTCTGCTCTGGTAGTGGAGGTGTCGTCGATTCGGACATGGAGTGTGTAACATATATGGTATCTGAAAGAGTAAGGTTGTTTCATGGGGGAAGCTCTCCTGCCGATGGAACAGCCTACAGAAAGATCGGCCAAGTCTGAGCCTGAAATGCCCCCCGGCTGTGTGTGTATGTGTGGAAGCATTGGAGGAATGGACGTGATGGCGTTTGTTAGATGTGACCGACGCGTTTCGGATGGGTCGTCCCATTCGTCACCCGACGGAGACAGTTGCTGTCCACACCGCTCACCCACCAAACGCTGCCATCGCCTCCAGCATCACATCTACACCCACGACCAAAGGACAATTCACACGCATACGAAAACGAAACTAAAAAAGACATCCATTACTACTGCACGTCCTTCCGTCGAATAATCTCCCTTACACTGTCATTGATACGATTCTCGGGTGGGCGTTCCGATTAATGATCCCGATTGGACTCAGCCAGTAGGGTGACTTTCGGAGCTTCGAGTTGATGAGCTACATCTTTTGGGTTGCATCTATAGGCTACTTGGGCAGGGAATCCTATAGGAAGGACCATCCTACAGGGCGCATATAAGAATCTCATGCTCTCATTGTTGTGCGCGAGATGATAGCGTAGTGATTTTCACGATCAGCAGTTTGGTTCCTGCGTGGATCAAGCCGTATCGGTATTTTGGTTATTCTGTAACCAATTCCAACAGAAAGCTTAGGTACCGATCTAAGTTCAATATATATACCCTGCTCGGACTGTAGGAGTCCAGATAGCCCCAGCCTCAACCACTAGGAATTCTTGAGACCACCCTGAAGACAGGAATTTGTCGGAAAGTGATATCCAGAGTAAAGAGTTGATCAATCAATCATCAAAACGCTACTCAAACCTTAAAACACCTGTGATTGAGAAGGGATCTTGCAATAGAACCATCTAACGGAACCATCTGAGAACTGTTCGGGGGCCTGCGCCCAAAACAGACGGAAACTTAAGTTTGACGAGTTTAGGTAGGTCTCTATGGATAAGTCAAGAAAGGTATCAAAAACGGCCTTACCAGATATTTGCGAAAACCGCCTCAGCTCAGAAGATCTTAAAAAATGAACAGACCGGGTAGAATGGATAAATATCGAGGAAAATAGCCGCGACACTGAAATCATTCGGGCCTACTGATATTTCTTACAGTATCCTGACAAACTCATTATTAGACCTATTCTATTATCACTGCTATTAATGCTAATTCATCCGCGATCGAACGAAATCAGGGTCTTTTGACTTTTTTTCGGGAACCTTCCACGATAAAAGAGCATATTGGTCATAAGTAGCTATTTAATCTACCGAGAACTGCACTAGTAAACAAATAAACAAATACAAAACACGGAGATAGCTGCAGTTAGCTCACTGCAGCCGCTCAAGTTACTTCCAGGAATTGTTTTCATAGTACGTAAAAAAAAAGTACAAAACAAAGGCAAATTTATGTTGGTGAGGTCTACAGTATGACATAGCCAGGGCTAAGGACTCCTTTACAAATATTGGCCAGAAATGGCAGTTCAATATGAAGATGGTTCCCGAAAAGGTCTCATTAGGTCTTCGTAAGTACCTGAATGGAGAGCTAAAGTCACGTGAAACAAAAATCTCAAAAAAAAAATGGAGTTTGTAGGTGTCGTAAAAGTAAACAGAGGGCTGTAAACTTTTAGAAAAAAACCAGGACATTATTTTGAGTAGTGAAAGTTCTCTACCAAACCGTAAACTTGGTAGTTAACATTTTTTCTGACTTCCTAAAGCGACTAGAGGATGTAGGAGATGGTCTTCAGGAAGAATCTTCTGGGTACTACTAATGTGAAGACATACTGGAAGAGTAACCCAAAGCGAAGGTCCAGGAATGTCGAACCGAACTGCAAGTTGTGGTTGTGTGATGGCAGAGTGATACAGGTGTGACAACGGAGAAGAGCAGTTTAATCTGATTGAGGTCCTCAGGCGGGTGATAAAGAGGCCTAACCGCCTCGGGGGCAACTGTCTGCGGAGCCATGCGACACTGAAACGAGCGCCAATTCACTCCAAGTACTTTACAAAAACATGTTGCGATTAGGTATCCCTTAGAGTGAGTCTTTCTCCCACACCATGGCCCATTGAGGGCTTCATCCGTGGTATCCCCAAAATAGGTAGCGGACCGTTTTCCATATAAGGAAGGATTTCTAGGGAGGGAATGGCTAACGAAGGGACACCAGTTGAACGAAACTCCAGTAGCCTTCAACAAAAACTTTTTTCTCTAAAGTCTTAATAGATCCAATGAGACTTTGCTTAGTGATATATTCATGTTTTTATAATGGCAAAGAATCACAGCAGTTGCTCTCTCATATGAAATGATAGAGCACCTCACTCAATGGAGTCACTTGTATATCCGGTCTCCAACGGACAAACCAAGTGATATCATTCTAAAACGGAACCTTAACTACGAAGTAAATGAGGACGCGCCCTCTACTGAATACAAACAGAACGCTAATGTACAGCGCTAGGACCCACCATCTGCAATTGCGCCATGCTCTCGACTTCAATGCAGATCCAGAGGGTACTGTGTAACTCGACCCTTGTTTTTTTAGCCAGAACAGACCGGCTACTCATCAAATACATTGTCTCCATGGTTTCCAGTGATAGGATTCCATTTCCATTTACTTACAGATATCCGCGATAGTTTTCTCTTTATTGATTAGCCGCTAGTCAAGCAAAATAAACTTTTTCTGAAGTGTTGGCTGATCGCTGAAGTTCTAGTTACCTTCCAAATTGTATTCGTTGATTAGTAATCGTGGCTCCGAGCTAAGCTCTAGAAAAGTTTGAAGCTGTTATCTCTTTCAGCAAATACTACGTACTCCCATTAACTTGAGGTGTCGGGTCTGAAAGTTTTTCCACATAATTCTTTAGAGGTTATGGAAACAACTCGAAGGTGAAGTACTCGATCATTCTCGACACCGAAATGGCGAACATCAAGTATATTACCGGTAGTTTGCATTAATATGCTGATTTAATTTTTGAAAATAGCTTGGTGGTGAGTGACTGCAGTTGCTTTCGAGATTCGCCTCGATTCCGCTTTTATCCGAAAATACGCAGATATCATGGAAGCGCATCTGATCCACACATTGAGTTTGCTAGGGATGGAGGGGTGCCTGAGGTGCGAACCACGGACTAGACTAACCAGATACGTCGGATCAGTCAGATGTTTCGAAGCCACATAGGAACCAACTCAGGGAGACTGCCCTACTCAACATTCCCTTAAGACCAATGCTGCGAAAAAATCAGGCCAAAAAGCCCAAAAAGTGCAAGTGCATTAACGTAACACATTTATGAACAAAAACTTCAGATTCAACCTCAGGTTCGAGTTCCCCAGCCAAGAACAAGCCTCGTGACCCATAGCTCACTATTCTTGTGAGAAAAAACAAAGTTATGTGTTGTCAAAGGGCAACGTGGGGAAAGCATAGAAAGCAGAAGATGTTGGTTATCCAATTGAGACTACAGGTATATCTCACTTTTTGCTACAGATTACGGTAGCTATCAATTTTTATAATCTTCCTCTGCCTAGAATGCCTAGGAACTGGGCAGCGAACTTCTGAGAATTACTTCGGTTAAAAGGGCAGCCGTATCCGAGTTTAATCAGTCGACACCACCCAGTTGATCGGGATTGTAGTCGATTTTTGTGAGCACAAAGGGTGACGCCTGAGGGTTACCCGGTCCTCTCATTCATCACTAATCTGGCGCTCTATTACAATGTGTAGGGATGACGAAAGATTGCAGCATCATGTTCGACCCCGGGGGTGAAAGGACTCGCCTGCGACATCCCTACTGACAGCCACCACCAGAACGCTGGGAATCTGAGGATTTTACCTGGGAAAAGTAGCTTGAGAATGAAAGGTGGATAGAATTGGGACCCACGAACAGGTATGATACCAGAAGCAGGACCAAAAACTATGAAAAGGAACTGAGGCGATGACGATGCCAATAGGTGACTGGCGTGACATTACAAAGGCAACATGGGTGTTTTCAATGGGAAGTGTCGCTTCTATGATAATGAGGACTGTCATCCTGAATCATGCTCCCGTCAAGCTTGTAGATATGGACGCAATGCAGAGGAACGCGTCAAAATGTCACCCACAGTTGTCCGCCCGAACTTCGGCGCCTCCGCTTGAAGAACTTCCGTTGTCAACCGTCAATAGGTGATATTTATTCTTTGTCATTACCCCTTCCCCTCAACCTCCTTTTCCCCAGTTTTTATAAATTGGAAAAACTGAGAAAGTAGATTGGGAGGGAAGGATATCCCTGCACTTGCAACTAGCGGTAGTATATGTGTCAGGATGTGCCACTAACTTGTCGAAAGTGGGTCATCCAACCTAATTTGTTAAAGTTGACGAGCTTCAGCGGCGTATCCTGACCCACACCCGTGACCGAGATGGCGCCTTCTGTCGCACTTCCGCATTCCCTCTCACATGAGCCTTGGAGATTGTCAATAAATAGTAGCTTGGTCACCTATTACAGCATCTTCAGTTTATTATATGCCTATCAGATGTTCCTCCTATCACTACGCCCCATTTAAGCTGAACCATTGCTGGCCAGCAGGGCTAAAGAAATATCCTACCCATCCTGTCTCTGCTAAGGGCAAGGAGTGGTCCAAGAAGGAAAGGCTCAAAAGAGAAAGCTTATATCATTGCTAGATTAGGCACAGCACGAACCTTAGCGACTCTTCCGTCGGCACTCTGCCTCTCTATGGCAGGGACGCAGAGTATATTTACCAGTTGCATCGAAGTGAATCCGTATTTAGTCAGATATTGACTTTGGAGCAGGTTATTTTCGAAAGATACCGCGGTGTGGAATTTTCATAGTCAGTTAGTCAGTGTAACCGTTATCTTATGAATCAGCCGTTGAGAGATTGAACGATTGATGAATCATTTGAGTGATGTCTCAGCCTCAATTACCAGATTTTCCGCAAGATGTTCCTGAAGTAGATGCGGCTGCTATAGAAAAGGTACTGTTCCGCCCATTCCAACAAGAGGATTGCTATTTAATAATCGGCCTGTTATTAATTCGTAGATAGCACGCCTGGCTCTTAATCATACTTTGTTACTGGAAAATCGCGATGAAAAACCGGAAAGAATTCCGGATCTGGAAAGTTTTGGGTTGTCGCCCCAGGAAACTGAACTGTTGGTAAGTTACGATTACTAACATTTTTTCCTTCCAGGAAATTATGATAGTATAAGATAGACAAGTTTCATGATTCCAGTTGTCGTTCTTTACCGGTATGTGGGCATATTTCATTTACCATCGACTTGGCGGACAGTCACTATCGAATGTGCTAGAGGTTTGTCTCAAAACATTACTGCTTAACTTACCCTTGGCAGTCACTCTATAATATGATGATAATGATTTCCAGTCGTTGCTACCTCCTTCTTATGTTGAAGTTGTTACCGCTATTTGGTATTCGGATGGACCATCCGTTTATACTCACTTAGCCCGTCGAACAGCTTCAAATACACCTCGAGTTCAAGACGTCTCATGGAGTATATGGTCTCAAACAACAAGGTGTGTAACTTCGTAGTATAACGTTCGCCATTAGCTATCTTCTGAGTCCGCATTTTGCCGAAATGAAGCAGATTTTTTATCTCATCCCTGATCGGATCGTAGTCATACTTCATTGTGGGCTCGGGAGAGAACGATATAAGAGTTTTACTCAGTTAGTTAGCGACTGAACGGTACCGTATAGTTTTGTGTATACTCCTTATGGCTATACAATGTCCTTGCAAATAATAAAACACAAAACACACACAAAAAAAAACAAACACAAACACAAAAACAACCACAAAACAATGTATTCAAGCACCCTTGAAACACCCTTTCATGCTTGGCTGTTACTGGGAAAGTACTTTATTTGATGGGCATGCTTTTGTTTTAATTCAAAATGACCCTTCTGTCCGTTTATTTTTGCCTTCTTACTATTTTTCAGTCGTTGGGGACATTTCGGCTTGGATGATAAACGAATTAATACGCTACGCTTTTCGGTAGCCTTGTATGCGAAAATACGGGCAAGTAGAAGGAAAAGAAAGAGCCCACTCGAATCAAAAACAGTACAAATCCACTTTTCAAATTTGGATTTGGGCTCTAAGACATAAAAAGTCCTACTGGATACCGAAATTCTATCGAATACATACGTGACCTGCAGAATCATAGTATGATTTAGGAAGTTTTTAACACTTTTTGTTTAGATTTCTCCTTTCTCACTCTTCACTGTTTAAGAATTTTCTCTTTTTTCAATTGTTCAAAGTTTTCCTCCGTTTTATCAGTTTCCAGAACCTCATGAAATTAATATACCAGCAGTCACAAGCCAAAATTTCCGATCAACTCAAGTTCGAAATTCATTAAAATGTACGACTAGCACAAAACTGTCCTCATTGGTCTCGCTCTTTTCATTAATTAGCGTTTTTAGTGATTACACACTTGAAAAAAACGATCAGCATGGAATTCGATTGGACATTGAGACCGATAAAGGAATAAAACCTGTCTTCCTCACGTCTTCCCAAGTGGCAAAACTTCACAGCGAAACCGTTCGGATACAAACGGAAATCGATAAGTTACTTGAATGAGCTGAGACACTTTTTGTTTACGTATGTTGTTTACGCTTATTGTTATGAAAAATATTTGTTGTTTATCTACATTTGTTTCTTATATGTAAATGAGCATAACTTACCTCTCAGCAATATCAACCAGTGCGGGCGCATTGTTGTTGTCGGCCTCGTGGCCTAATGGATAAGGCGTCGGACTTCGGATCCGAAGATTGCAGGTTCGAGTCCTGCCGGGGTCGAAACTTTTGCAAATCTTTCTGAGACACTTATCGATCGAAGTCAATCATATTGCATATCAGTGGATTGATGGCCGAGAAATGTTTTAGCATTTATTACTATGCCTACTAAGAATAAGGGATCATGTGAAAAATGACGAAATGGAGAATGTAATCACGACTTTCATGTTTATAATATATATTGTATTTTCTAGTAAATCATTTATACCGTCCAATTCTTACCAACATTTCTTCTTTTTAAATATCAGCCTCATTATGTGGCATCCCATCACCGTGTACATGTACAAAGCCTTGAAGTTTTTTAGGTGTAAAAACTTAAAAGTAACTTATCGTACCCCTTTAAAATTTTGACGTAGGCATAGGAACTTCACCAAAATTGAACATCTGCTTTCTATGAATACCCTCCTAAATAGGCAAATATATTAATGCAGTAAATAGTAAAATTGCTCGTACATGCACCGGAATATTGTCTATCACCTCGTTGTGTACTGCATGTGTTGGCGATCCAAGAAACTTTTACGTAAACAGCTTTACTACATATGCCTTACTCAAAACTAAACCATTCTGATAACAGCAAGCTTATTTCACATGAAAAATTTATAAAATAATAAAGTACACTACTCCGTAAGTCTATCTAAAGGTAAGAAGGCATCTACGTTGACCAGGCGAACGCGTTGTGAAAGAAACCAAACGGCGTTTCCCGAATTCAACTTACTCTAAGGAATGAAAAAGGTTTTGAGTACTCAAATCATTTTAATAATAAATAAGACCTAGATTTCTACCACTAAATGCGATCACAGACATAGGAAGTACGGAGATTCTTGAGCAAGAAACATCTACTACTTGACTCTATTACCAGAAATCATTGTTCATTGTTGTTCAAGAACCACTGCATCATATATAATACAGCTGGTGGACCAATTGGTGAATCTGCTCGGAGAATTGATGGAATCGTCGAGTATGGAATGGAGATCTGAATGAAATGTCTCATCGTACTCTCAAACAGTGGCCTTTAACAATAAGTTTAACGATTCGGCTAAAGCAGGGCACTGGCAAGTGATGTAGACACATACTGATCCTGGGGTCAGACTACAAGTGTAATTCACTCAGACTGTACAAACACAGAGGAGCCAGCGGTAAAAAGAGGATCCTATTACAGTAATTTATTGAAAAAGTGAAGATAGTCAGAATCCTAGCTCACCGGTGTAATGTCTTCGTAGGGTGTCCAATCCTTTATACGCATCGAATCATTTATTCTAGCGTAATATGCTCGCTGTCTATCTCCCGAAAAACTGATTCCAACTCTGTGAAAGATAATAAGGTCTGTGAAACAATGACAAAAAGGAAAACGAACTCACATAAATGATTTCACGTAGCGAAAAGATTGAATCTGATAGCCACATTTCTTGGCAACAATATCTCTTACTCGACTGTCGATTTCTTCCACTGAACTGCCCGTCTTATAATGTCCACTACACATTTCCAAAGTGTAGGCCCATTCTAACGGTTGTGCCTTCCAATCGACCCCTTCCAACGAGAAACCCGCGTTGGATAGGTGGCGCGCTCGACCAACTAAGGCAGCTAAACAGTAAACCTCAATAGATTTCCGCTAAGTTTCTATAAAAATAAAGATTTAATTAAAGCGGTATTCGCCAAAATAAGAAGGTCCCGCGCTCGATATTGCCACCGACTATACACAGAGATCTATTCCACAAAAGGGGGGATGTGAAATGACCAAGCGAAAAGGTTATTGAAAGAAAGAACTGCACTAAACTAATATTCTGGTAGGGACAATTAATTCGAGACTTGAAAATATTTGAAAAGTAGTCTCGAAAGGGCGAAAAACTGGCGTTCAACCTATGGTTCTTGTTTCTGATGGTAACCAAAACATCGGTTTTCAAAGATAACTATTTCTAATCGCACAGCATGCGATATAGACAGAAACTGGAGAAATCCTATACCTGGTCGGAATCGTTGTGTTAATAGCAATTCTTTTGTAGTCTCATTATACAAGAGTATAGAAATACTATCATCACATAGCGCCAGATCCCAGGTTCGAGAAAGAGAACCCTTAAACAGAAAAGCTGAACAACAATACTTCCCAATTAGAATTTCAACTACTTACAAGTGTGAACTGCATTCGATGAGGAATAAATCGTGATGATGATGACATTTTCTCAAATTTGTAATCTGTCATAGGCAACATGCCTTTGGGCCTCCATTCGTAGGCAGTGGCCTGAAAAATGGAAACTGTTGAAATGGATTTCGATCCTTCCCTGAATTTTCGCCTTACATGCTATTCACCGTTGGTTGAGTCATCTTAGGATGAGGCCTATGAGCGAACCACCAAAGTAATCCGTAGAGCATCGATGGAGGTCCAGTACAATTTTCATCATTAACAAAGTCAAGAACTTCGGACTCGCTCAGGAATACCTGGATAAGAATGACATTTATAGTAAATAGAACAATCACCGAAATTGTTCAAAATAAGTGAAAACAAAGCAATTATAAAGATCTCTCAAAATGAAAATCCTCAGCAGAGAAGCAGAAAAGGGTTCGGCAAAATTAGTAAGATAATTTCAAGTGGTTCATTTTCCTTCTTCTTTCGGGTAGCAATGCTTACCCGAGTCATAATCGAGCCAAGAGGAGCAGGGTTCGAGCAAAAAAATTATTGGAGTTCAAAAAGATGCACATGTATCAGGAGAAAAGCGAACCTTTGTAATGTATTCGTCCTCGGCGGGGTTTCCTCCACCTTCCGTTACTTTCATAGAATCATCGATCTCGGTATAAAAGAGGTACTGAATTCCTCCAGATTCATGGGCCGCAATGCTAAAAGAAAGCTCTCGAAATGGTTGAAACTTCTAAAAATGCCAATTTACCGAACCTGAATGTGGCAATCAAATGGATATTCTCGCTCTTTACAGAATAACCACATTCTTCTTCAATTTCTTCTTTCATCACGTCAACAATGGAAATATCCTACAAAAGGGTCATTACCTTTGAGCACCAAAAACTTGGGCCTGACCTCGGAAACGAACTCAGTCAAGCGGATTAAAGACCTAACCTTATCGATCAGACCAGCACATAGCTCCATTGTGTAGCCATGAGATGCCTCATAGTCAGACCACCGAACTTCACTAAGTTTTTTACCAAAATTCTCCGGTTGTCGCAATATGTGCCCTATGAGCACCGCTGAATATGATAGAGATATATCGCTGAGCAAACTGCAGAAAAGTTTTTTTTAAATTGAATTTACCTGGTCGAAATTGCCTCACAAACACGAACTTTTTCAGCTTTGTATGGTATAGAATGGTAGCCACGCTACAGTGTCGAAGAACAAGATCGAAACTTCGCTTGCGGTTATCCTAAAAAGAACCTATCCGTAGTTGGACATATACTTCTCTTCTTACTAGGGATTCTTTTTCCATAGCTAGAGCCACATTCTGGTTGAACTTATTCAACAGTTGGTGACAAAAGTACGTGGGCCAACCCCAAACTGCCGTAGATTCGATGAATAATAACAAACCCTGGCATTTAGATGAAGGAAACGACACCTCGAGTTTGTTCAGGGACAAAAACGTAACCCAACTCGCCCCCAAGTTCCTACCGTAGCACTAGACGTGAAGTAATTATCAAAATAACGTTTTCTCATAGAATTAGGTGTATCGACCGTGGTTATTCGGCGGCACACGCAAATTATTTTACGTCTGGTAGTAAACAGTGGGCCTTGTGAAGCCCAGAGACCACTTTCCTGCCTTCTTACATGCGATTGCTGGACACCGTCCAAAAAAAAATCCGAAAACACCTTGTTTATTTTTTTACGAATAGATGACTCTAAGTTAAGGGAAGTCTCTCGCACATCAATATCCATTAGGAAAATCAACATTCAAGAGCCAAAACTTACCTGGGTAAAAGTGAACTTGAGTCCTTTAAGATATGGCGACACGAAATTTTCAATGAATGAGACCTTTTCAAGCCTCTCAGTTGGAGCTGGACACATCGGAGAAGGTTTTCTGAAACTATACCGGGGTTCATCCGACATACTCTGATTTAAAGAATAATTCACCGTGAAAATGAATTCCGACTGGTTACGATTGAAGTGGAGGGTAAGATCAGCCGTAGATCCTTCCCTAAGTTCAATTTCGTTAAACTTGAAGATGACAGTCGTGCTATTTGCATTCGAGGTTGAGAAGCTCAGAAAAGGGTAGGGGGAAGTTGGACTTGATTAGGGACTGCTGTTGGCCAAATGAACATTGATCAAATGAACAACAAGAAACATTGATCGAAGAGTTGGGTGAAATTCAACATGCTAAATGCTCCAAGTCAACTTGGCGCGGGTACGGCGCAATGTTAGAGGCGGCTTGCTTTCCCATGTGGGCGACTGAGCTATGAGGACAAACTTAGGACACCTTTGGAGGTTCCAATGAAAGGAATTGTTAGCCAACTGAGCTCACCTTTACCTACTCGTGCAAATACAACACCTACTCGTTCCCGTACGCGGGTAAGGGGTCTTCCAAGGTTACTCAATGGCACATTATGTCATCCCGACGTGGGGACTTCAACTCAGGATCGTAGTGACGTTTTGACTGGGTGTGTGGCCTGTGCAAAGACCTGTGGAGTCCAGGAAGTCATTTTCATAACCATTCCAGTCTATTCTGGCGCTAATTTAACGACTCCGGAGGGGTGGAGGCTTGTTCGGTCTGGGTGGGTATCGAGCAGGGATTCGTTCCCAGGACAATGCAGGGTGGTAGGGTTGATGTGTTCAAGTATTAGGAGCGCGGTCCCAACTCAAACTGTTCCTGAAAACATTGGGAATTCAGGTACCACAGTTTTTCTCCTGCAGTTCCTAGAACTCATCATAACCGTCACGTCTCCGTCGCTAACTCCTTTTAGAGGTCCTCGCCCTCTCAACCGTTTACCAGAAGGGTCTGATTTTAGTGCATAACGCCTACTCATACCTGGCCTTCCTTGGCCGCCACAAAGCAGGCCTAAAAAGCCGAAAGCCTAAAAAGCCAACAACACATCCCACTACTCGCTCAGCATAAAATTCATACATAATTCATCGTAAGTGGACGGACAGAGAGAGAGCGAACACCTGTGATAGGGTCCATATTGATTCTACAGAATCAGGTGAAGAATTCCGAAGAGCGATAAGAGCAATTTGGGCTGTGTTTGCCGAATGTTAAGATATCGGACGACGTGTCATCATAAGCGGCGAGCGGCAGTTGTTCAGAATGCAGTTGTCCGATTTCGTTGCCAAAGAACTACATATTCTCAACTATGTGGTGACTCAGCCCACTGTCAGTATCAATGGTGTCACCACCTTCGAAATTAAGGTATTTCGTCAAAATTTAGCCGTTTTTCAGTTCATGTTTATTTTTGGAATTATGCCAAGTGCCTTGAGTAGTTGAATAACAAGTTTTTACAAAATTGCGATAGAATTTTCAGAAAAAAATCGATCGCTTTTTGTTTTGTGTGAGTTTCACTTATAAATGTCGCACATTCGATTCAGAATCTACGTGTGGTCGCAAAAAGGGCTCTTTAGTGCGACTTTCTGAATTTTTCTCAAAAATACGACCCCTTCTTGTCCGACTGTTCCTCTTCATATCTATCCATCCATCAGATTCCTAGGAGGAAGCGTCTACAGGAGGAAGGGAGGGAGAGGGGAAGGGGAGGGGGGAGAGTTTTTCTACGAGAGGAAGTAAGTGGGAGGAGAAGGAAAAGGGGAAACTTTGTCTCATATTGAGATCTCAGGTCAGACTGCCTGAGCTCTCCTCATTTTGAATCTTTCGAGAGGAGTCAACTCTTTGTAAGTCTACTCCCCTCCTGCAGCAGAAAACACAGAGGGATCAAGTGATTGCATCTAATGAATAGTTTCTGCGATCCTACGTGCTCTCGGGTGCGCCCACGTTCTCCCCTCCTTCCGGTGCTTTCTACCTACTCACTATCGGCATACTGTAGATGGTTCGTTCCTGTTGGCGTCAATTCTGCTGACAATGCTTCAGCTTTCTCTAAGGCATCGAACTTATCAGCTCCTAAGCAGCGTTTCCGTTTTTGAAAAAAAAAACGCTTGCTTACTAAATATGGGGAAGATACCATGATTTAGCCCACAAAAAAGGGTAAACATGAACCCCCGGGGTAGAGGTGGAGCGATTATTTAGTGCCTGAGACATTTGGGCTCTTCCGGTTTTAGGGGTAGGGCTGAAACCATCCTGCGTTAGCTGTTAGAACCCCTTGTAAAGTAATGTTGGGCTGCCGCAGAGCGCTTAAAGTTAAGGATAAATTTTAGCCAATATATCAAGAGGTTCTTTTCTCGGAGCCATTGACAGAGCTCCCTTGCAAGTCGGAGAGGTAGCCATCTTCCCACAGAGACCCGTGGGAAGATGGCTAACTCTCCGACTCACAGAGACCCACGGTACTTGGTCCTCATACTTCTTTTTCAGAACGGACACATTCACTTTCGCGTCTTTTACGTCGAAAATGTAGACGAAGAATCTATGACTCTGTCAGATGCATCAAAGCTTGTAGGTTTGTTGCAACGAGTAAATAGCCCTAATAAGTCCTTCACCCTCTCCAACCAGTTTTTTTTACAGGCCGCTTTCTTCAATTCAAAGTTCTTCCATGAAACTGTGACCACAAATCGTTTGGGGATTCCTTGTGGTCATTTTGAGCGTTCATTTCGAATCGAAGATGACAATATTACGTATTTGGTATTTGTCGTGAGGATTGAAAAAGGTCGGCGGAAACATCATCTCAGCGAGAATGAGCTGTACCAGGTAAGCTAGAGAAAATCCCCATTTAGAGGTCATTTTCTGCGCCCATTTTGTCTTTTTACTTGTTTCAGAGTCACACTACTTGATATTTTACACCTATAACTTGTTTACCGGTTCCTTTTTTTACAATTTGTTGCTGTATTCTTGTTTTGTAAAACATTTTTCATAAATTATAAAGTGAAGTTGCCGGGTTTTTGTTTGGAAATAGAACAGGAGTTTTCTGGTACTAAAGAACGCAGTATGGGTGAAAGATAACTGAAAGTGATACCTAATGGTACTTAATGATACTGATGATAATGGTGTTTCAGGTAGCCGAAAAGCTTGGTGCAATACACGCAATCAACACGGAGTCCATGACTCCTGAGGTGTGACTTCTAATTTCCAATATGTTCCGAGCTCTCAAAGCGAAAATCCTGGACTTCTCTCCTGGTTTTCAGTTTTTGCGAGTGATTGGAGAGAACCATGATAACATCCGTCGTTATCAGGCTTCTATTGAGCCCAAGCTGATTGACATACTTGAAGATGCCCTTCATGGCGAACTATCACAGTACTTCTCTTTGCCGATGGAAGTTATACCAAGGGTGAATCACATTTTATTACGGGCTTTAGATCCAGAGATTTCTGGGCTCACATTATCATAGAGCTCCGTTACTAATTGGAATATTACTTTACTAGTAAATGTTTTTTAGTGACCAGGTACTGTTCCTTTCAAGGGAGTTCAATTAGACCGAAGATCATTTCAGCTGAAAGAAGTTCTCAAGCATGATGACGTCTTTATCGAACCACTGGAACGTGTCATTTGTCACGGACATTTATCAGCGGAAAACTGTCATTTCAAGGAAACCACCGAACACACTGTAAGCACTTCCGATACTGCGAAGAAATTTCTTCACTGAAGGGCCCCAGAAAAGGAAAACCATGGAGTTGGTCATATTCCAGTAGAAACGAAAAAATATCGTTGTAAATCTTTCTGTCTATATTAACATGTGTTACTCTACCTTTTTGGAGTCAGCTGGTGTTGTGGCAACTGGCACACCATCACACAGACGTGGTCAGGGGATCGATTCCCTATCAGTATTCGCCAAGGCTCAACAAGCCTTCCATCTTTCCAGTATCTTACATTTGATACTAGACTCGTCTGGGAGTTTGAAAGCACTGACTTCTATAGCGA